>JAVQJF010046455.1:0-12040 GCA_036023855.1 Gadopsis marmoratus
GCACGGGTGTGTGTGTGTGTGTGTGTGTGTGTGTGTGTGTGTGTGTGTGTGTGTGTGTGTGTGTGTGTGTGTGTGTGTGTGTGTGTGTGTGTGTGTGGGTGGGTGGTGGGCAGATGAGACACAAAAGGGAAGAGGAAAACGAAGAGGAAATCCAACAGGATGTAACGTCTACACTTCTAAAATCTGCCCTTTTCTTTTCCATTTGAAAACATGAGTGTTTGGCTCCAATTAAAAACACTATGCGGGCTGCAGTAACGCGCTTAGGAGAAACCAACGTGGTCCGTCCACAAAAAACTACTTATAAAGAATAGCGGGGGTGCTGAAGCCACTGCTGGAAATACACGCTGTTTGTATTGTAGCCGGGAAGATCACAGACAGCAGCGGCAGCAGCAGATGAGAGAACGGAAGGAGATTCATTTCTAAAAAGATGGAGAAAAAATGAAGACGCGACAGTCTTACAATCAACCAGCCAGAACAAAAGTGAGGAGCGCAACGTGATGAAGAACTTTCTTAGTTATTGGCTGCGAGATTAGCAGGATGTGTATCTATAACCCAGACCCAGTCGTTTCCCAGACCCACGGGTGCAGGTTGGATCTCCAGGTTATTCTAGAGCTCTGCTTTGTTGGGACAAACTCTTCATTTCTGACTTCGTGAAACTAATTAAATTTGAGTCGCAGAAGGGCAAAAGCCACACAAAATATATTCTGTTTTTTGTTTTGTGGCAACACTTGCGGTGTGGCTCTACACATGGCAATATCTGTGGGTCGGTCCAGACTGGAATATCTCAAATACTTGACGGATTGTCTTTTGGATTGAAATGCGGCACAGACATTCGTGTTCCCCAGAGGATGAATGATAATGACTTTGGCGATCTCCTCAACCAAATTTGAACTTGACTCCAATCCTTTGGTTTATGACCAAATACCTGCACAGCCAATAATACTCACGTCAGCCTCAGCTGTGCTTTGTGTGCTAATTAGCAACATTTTAGCATGCTAACGTGAGCATGGTGAACACAATACCTGCTAAACATCAGCATGTTAGCATTGCGAGCATGCTGACGTTAGCCTTTAGCTCAGTGAGTAAATGATTTGTGTAAATTTACGTCAATGCATCAGACTGCTGCTATAAATATTAAGACTCTACTTAATTGTATTAAGACTTTTCCTGATGATCTGCTAGTCAAAGACTCAGAAAATCCCAGACAATGTTGTTTTTTTAATTCAAAATCTGTGTAATGTTTGAGATCACTTAGCTTATAGCTGTAGCTTTGGACGTAATGACTCTTAATGACAAATGAACGACTATCTGATGAAGGCGGCTTGGAAGTGATGGTTACTGTGTCATCAGACAGATAACAAAGGCAGATAAGAGAGACAGAGCTGCATTTAACGCTAACTACTTTCCAACAGTACAGCCAGAATTATACACACAAATACCTTACAATCAAATTTGACCGTAGAAAAACAGCACGAAATCACATCCGTGTTATTTAAAATGTTCCGCATTCTTTGCCAGCTCCTGACATCTTGATATGATATGTGCACACGTGAAATATGTGTGAAGTATACACAAAGTATGTAAAGAAAAGGCTTGCAGTAATTTCGCTGACATTGCATTGTAAAGATCATAAAATCAGTGTAAGGAAGAATTGTTTGATTCGTTAGACTTCACATACACGCTGCATTGTATAAAATATCACTGACAACTCATGGAGGCTGTTTATAGTGTCGATGTGACGCTTGCAGACGTGCTCCGAGCGTCTCGAGGCACCGGTGATATAAAAGTGGAAGGTGCATGCACAGCTTTACTGTCAGTCCAATGAAGGGAGTGGAAGCACAATTTATTACATGATGGGAAGGCTAAGATGACCATCCAAGTATTTTTTCTTTTTATATGAAGCCCTTTATTTACAGAACAGCGTCCATCACATCTGTTCTCTCGGCAGACATTCGTCGGCGCATTTCGTCCGCTTTGGGTCTTGGTTTTAATCCAAAGGTCGGCGTTTTGCGTTCCAAAACAGCGCCGCTGTCCAGAGGAAAGAAATTCCACAACAACTTCCACAAATGTCAGGTTTGTCTTTCAAATTAAAGTCTTTGGGAAGAGGCTGTGGCACGATGCGATGCTGCCCACGACTGCTTATGACCTTTTTACCATGTAGAAAAGAGAAAATCTCATCCATACAAAAACAAAGTGTTGTTCTCAGATGAGTCTGTGTACGCTGCGATTCCAGGCTTCAGTTGACTTTGAAGATGCTGAAGACGTGGGGCGAGGCTGAAGGGCTGCCCAACGTTTTGAGTCTGAAGGACGGGCCTGTGATGGCCTGAAGCTCCGTGCCTTTGTCCAGGCGCAGGAGGCCGGACACCTGGCAGGGCTTCAGGAAGTGGAAAGGGTGCGGCCCGGCGGAGGGGGTGGTCCCGTATCCCTCCATGCACTGCAGCTTCTGAGGCCTCTGGCCGTTGGTCACCACATCCAGCTTCACATACTGAGACTGCTGCTCATTGAACAGCACCTGAGGAGACAGACACGACGATGCATCACATCGCGCGAGAGGTTAGCGGAGAGACTAGCTATTCAAACTATTCAAAACTAACCAGACGGCCTCAGGATTTCCAAGGTCCTGCTATCAAAAATCTTTCTTTCTTTTCTTTCTTGGGCTAGATTTTCTCCAGACCCTCTGTCAGCTTGACAAGACCAGAGTCTGGCTACATGAGATTACCCGAAACCTGATATCCACCTCTCCACAAAACATGACACGTACCAGTACGCTACGTCTGATTGTGCAAAAATAAAGGCAGTTTGTCTAAAACGTTTAACGGCTGCGTCCCGAGAGTCTGTTGATTCACTCTCTCTAGTGGCAAATGTGAAATCGATCAAAGGCTTCGTCACCACTGCCCCTTCGGGAAGTAAGGAAGCCAAATTTAAGGGCAAAATCTTTTTTTTTCCTCTCTCTATTTCTATTTAAACTCTGAATTATTGTTCACCAAACTAAAACCGCGTGATACTTTTAAAAGACACTTGCTTGAATTAAGAGGCGCTTGTTGGAGAGTTTTGGTAACCGATAACACGATTTGCAAACTGCACAGTCAGCTGAAAGTCCTCTGCCACTACTGCACATATTCATCTGATGCATTGCGAAGACAAACGTATTGGCTAGTCCAGCGGCGATGACGGCAGACGTGTGGCATGGTGTTGGTGTTGGTTTGTTGTGCAGGCCTGTTAATAAACTACAACTCGCAGCAGCAACAAACTCACCTGGCAGAACAGGAAGTAGACGCCGGCTTTCTCCACAGTGAAGGTGCCTTGTTCCTTGTTGTACCTCACCGCCTTGCTCATATTCAGCGTCCTCTCCTCCCAGCCCTTTATCACACCGCCGTCTCCCACTGGCACGCACACACACACACACACAGACACACACAAATGCATCCAAGATGAATCGTCTCACAGACACACGTTTCAGAGGTGATGCTCCATCCTTCATTTTTATGACTCTTACCTTGCTGAGAGGAGACTTTGGTTACTGGTGGAAAGTAAAAGAGACACCGAAAGAGAAAGAAAAAGGGGAAAGTCAATTAAGGTTTTATGAGTGCAATCGTATAGGGGTATGTGATTGAAACCACTTCAGCAGATGCTACACGAGACGGCTACAAGGGATCTGCCAAGCCACTTACTCTCAAAATGAGACGCCGCTTTCTTTCCATTTCCATTCCTCCCTCGCGCCGCCCCCCCTTTTCGGAAGGCAAGGAGAGACAGCATGTGAGTTTGAATGGCAGAGAAAGTATGTCTGTGGGTTTTTTGGGTTTTGTTTTTTTTTTGATAAAACAATCCTTCCCGTCTGTATCTGTCTAATAACATGGTGTGCGCTCATGTTGCAGCGCTTTAGGGTTCGACCTGGCTTGTTTTAACACCGTTAGCAGATGGGCAAAAGGATTTCCTTTCACGTGCTTCCATGTATTTCCTCAAACTGTTATTTTCAGTGTGCCTCTTTTCTGCTTTTTTTTTTTTTCCCCTGTGGGGGCTAATCTCAGTGCCAGCTGGTGGCAGTCGTCTAGAAAATACAGACGAGGAGAGAGATGGAGTGAAGGAGGATGGAGAGCCATGTATGGAAAAGACAAGATAGACAGGGGGAACGTGAATGAGAAGGCGCTTAATGTAGCCTGAGAGCTACAAACGCTAAATAAGAGAAATTAAGTGGCGGGAAAACGTTGTCTTTGGCTGCTCTGTGGCCCCAAAAGAGTGGATTAAGAGCGGAGTGAAAACACAACACTAAAAGGCTGCAGAATGCATGCTCTTGTTGCTTACTAAAGGTTTATTTTAGCTTTGCACTCTGGCCCTAGTGGGGGAGAGAGTTCAGGCACAGATACAACTCCAATACTGTGCGTATGAACTGTGACATACATACTTTATGTTCTGCAGACGGAGCAGCTAAACACGGGGCCCCTGCCGTGTCATCCAGGAATATTAAGCCCCTGCTAAAATAGCTCACAGGTGGGCGACCCTGTCGATTTAGGATTTGCTGTGGGCGAGCATAAAGCCCTCGGGCTGTCCAGAGTTTCCTGACTGAAGCTGTCAGTCATCAGGAGAGAACATAACAGCAGTGTTTCTGCTGGAACGCTGCACCGAGGTGGTCGGCTTTACGCAAACTGGGAAAAGCTGTCTGGGCTAGTTTTATGTTTTTTTGAACCACTGATAGCCATGAATTTCTGAACGCTGTTTCATACGTTTTGGGGGACAAAGTCGGACACCAGTTGCTGAAGAAAACGGCTCACATCTGCAGGACCTCAACATCGACGTGCTGGCGAGACGCGCGGCTCCCCTAAATGAATCCTTTTGTCAAATTTGGATATTCACCCCTTCCGCTGAAATCCAGCCCGAAAGGCGCCTGAGGGTTCACTCTCGGACAAACTGGGAACAATCAAGGGATCTCGTGATGGTGACGCAAGCAGAGGGCTATAAATACTGCAATGACAGGCCATCAAATATCACCACTTTCACAACAAATCACAGCTTTGTGTGTCGTGTGTCGTGTGCTCGGGGTGGGTGGGGGTCAATTTCATTGCCCAAAAGCCTGCAACAAGGCCTCGCACCAGCTGGTTTTCTGGGCCACCAGGCCGCTCTGGTCAGACCTGTAATTTCTGAAACAGTCACCCAGCTGCCCACTTTTTTCCTGTGTCAACTTTTAGCAGCGGCTGGTGCCTGCGGCCCGCGAGGCCTGACCAAAGTGGCGTGTGGGCCAAGACTGGCCAGCGTCTGTGTTAAATGTTCTTCCCCCCCCAAAAAACACAACAACAGCAGTGCAGTCGGTTCGTATTGTGTGTCGTCTGTGCTGATTCGGGCGGCTACAAAGCGCCAGACGTCAAGAAAGTGCAGCTGTGGAAGACTTTGGATTTGTACCGTCTCTCTTCACTCTCTGCCCCACCAGCAGCTCTCTCTTCTCCAGAATGAGCTGAACAATGGCCTTCCTCTGTGTGTTGACCTGTTGAGGGAGAGGGAGAGAGAGCTATTAACAAATGTCCAATACGCTTAATATGACTTATTTCTGGCGCAGGGCCCACACAGCCAGCCAGCCACATAAACAGGGCCGTCCTCTCCGGTATCCTGCCCCTGCTGCCACGCCAGCTTCAGAGTAGGTCGGCCACTTCCTCTGGGGGCTGGTTGCGACACCTAATGCATGTTTCTGGTGCTTTGCATTCCTCGCATGTCTTCACTCTCTGTCTGGGGAAGAAATGGGTTTTGTCAAGCCAGCAAAGTTTGAAATCCATGGCTGGGGGCCCACTGAATGACCGAAGGAGGCCTATGTGGAGAAAGGGGAGAAGTGCCTGAGGAGACGGTGTGTTTAAATTTACTGCTACTGTGGAAATGGGAGGCAGCGAGCTGCTCTTCGCTCTCCAGACGTTCACTCACTGGCTCTCATCAGGAGTTGGCCAACGGTCAAATGGACAGATCGGGGCCCCTTGGGAAAGGCTCCAGCATCAACACTCCACGTGTCCAATTTTGGGGTGTGTGTGTGTGTGTGTGTGTGCAGGTCTGTCAATATGAGACGCAGCCAACCTGTCCCCCTGATCTCAAATCCAGCGCAACCTGGTTTTGTAAATACTGTGAACTTGAAACCAGACGACTTTCCATCAGCTCCTCTCTGGCTGCTTTGTCCTTTTTGGAGAAATCATTTGCCTTCGTGATGCAACATTTGCTGCAAGCGCGAGCCGCCGCTGAGCTGCACTCTGCACGAGATTGCACAGGATTCCGGGGCCGATTTCCGCAGACCTAACCGCTGCAATGACCCTGTCCTGTGCACCAGAAGTGGCGGCGCTGCAAATCACTTACACTTGCCACACTTCATCATCCAGCACTGCTTCCCTCAAGCCTCTGTGCACTCAGTTGGGTATAAAGTGCACACATGCCAAATAGTTGAGGCTTTCCAGTAAATTGAGATAAAACTGGAGCGCAACTGGCACCAGAGTAATTAAACACGGGGGGGGGGGCAGAGGAGGGTTGGACACAAGAATAGCAGTAACTCCACACAACTGGACTGCACTTATTTGTGAGCAATAAAAGTGCCAAGAAGAGAAATGGTGCAATAGAATAGAGTACATGCAGCGGGGGGGGGGGGCATTTTTCCATATACCCCCCCCGAAGTTCCCCATTTAACCGCAGCCACAAAATAAGTTACATAACAGAAAGTTGAAGGTCTGTAAATATTATACTTGGTACAAACATGCACGCTACCCGCAGAGCGGGAATCCGCGGGCTGGACTGCTTTCGAAGTACAAACCTGCTCCAGTCGGTCCTGCAGGATCTTAAAGGACTGAGACAGGTCCCGCGTCTGTCGCCAGGTCCACGCCGTGAACAGCGCGCTGCATGCGGCCAGAGACAGAGCCAGCAGGGCCAGGGAAGCCCAGACGACCCGCAGCTTGCGCACCCGCCGCCGCTGCAGGATCCGATGCATGTTGGCGCAGACTGCGCAGACTGTGCAGACTGCGCTGCTACTCGCCGCCGCAGACCCTCCGAGATCCCCGCTTCAGCTCCATTCCGGGAGAACGTGAAGTCCCTGCAAATGCATTTCTGTCCAAATGGCCATTTTGGCCAGAAAGGCGCGCGAGTGGACAGGACGACGATCACACAGCGCGTTTTTCTTTTAAAGACGCGCAGATCATTTCCGTTCAATTTTCGCACTACCTGTCAGATTGGGGGGGCGGGGGTCTTTTAAGCAACAAAACATCCAATCCGTCCTCCACACAGATCAGAGCAAAGCCGCCATCCTCCGCGTGTGCACGCCGTCTCCAAAATACCAGAAAGCTGTGCAACGTGCGCACATCAACTGTTGCATCCTTCCTGTGATTCGTTGACTCAGCGCCCCTGTCTTCCCTTTAAACGGCGAGCTGGGGGGGGGGGGTCACTCGATTAGACGGCGTGAATGCACACGCGCGCGCGCGCACGCACACTTAGGCGGTGAACTTTCCGCGCGTGCTCTCATGTTGCCATAACAGCGCGCATCAGCCGTGAAAAGCAACGAGGTGAGCGCAGGAAGAGCATACGGGAACTTCCTCTGCTGCCCAAATAAATCACTTTCATCAACTCGCACGCCTTGGAAATATGTTGTGCCGCGTGTGGCCACACGGTGGCGGCAGTGCACCGGTGGACACACCAGCCTGCTCTGCTTTACTGTGTGCTGTGTCGTCAACAGGTGAGTCGAAGGCAGAGATTTAGCCCAACAACTTCAATCTACAGGGACATCTCCCAGAAAAAGCCAGATGTGCTGGATAACAAACGGAGGACACGTATTAGTAAAGAAATAATAATAAAAAAGATAATATAACCACAAAAGCACAGCGTTTCTACATGAAACAGCATGAAATAATAGTCCGTCGCTCCAGGAGCCAAATGAAATGAATTCAAAAGTCATACATTCAAAGTGGAAACTCTCTTGGCCTTAAGGTCACGTGATGTGACACCCAAGTGGTTATGTTTCCCAGATGATGTTTCCCAGATTATGTTTCCCCTCGTTTTAGATTTACATTTAAGTCTATGAAAATCAAAATCTGAGAGTTTAAGCCCGTTTTTAACCAATTAACATGAATAAATTCACTCGGACTGCAGGAAGCACGACGTGGGACTCAACACAGTTTATTTAACTGGCTGACAGGTTTTATTCCTTAGTGTCGATTGAACGAAGGACACCAGCAAAATCACACAGCTTAGCTTTAATGAGCGTGATGGCAGCACATTAAATGTACTTTTCAGCACTGAGGTCTGTAGATTTTGCACGTTGACGCAAACATACACGGATATTTTACAACCCAATGTGCCAAAGATAAAAAAGAAATAAAAAAAAGAACATTCTTTACTCAAATATTGTGTAAATAAAGTATGAAAGGAAATGCAAAATTGGAAATAAATGAAGGTCGGTCAGTGGTTCTTACTTGTTTAGAGTGAGAGAAAACAAACTAAATATAACCCACGACTCAGACTGTTTTCATTAAATTGCTGGAAATGATACAAAAAGCTCTTCTTTCTTCTTTTTTTTTCCGTTAAAGTAGACTGGATATGAAACAGAAGTGCAGACCAGAATTATGCCCCTTTCATTAGCAGGACGGCTTCAAAGACCCAAACTGAGACCATGTCCAAGACTCTTATTTTTTAAATTCCACCAGATGGATTGTTTTTGTCTGATTCTAGGCTTCATCCATTTCTTTGAAACCAGCCCCAAGAGTTTGCCGTGCGACTGCGCGGACGTAAGGTTTAGGTTGAGGCTAACCGATTCCTTTACCTCACGGCAACGTTGTGCACACAAAGGAGGAAAACTGTGCAAACACCAACATTGTGCTTCACAGCAGCTTTACAGAACTCCTCACCTGGAAGATGAGGGGAGAAGGTGACTGACTCTTTGGTTGCTGTCGTTGTGGCTTATAATAAATTTAAAGGGATAAGATACCAGAAACTCACTATTTTCCAACAGTCACACAATGAAACATACATCTGGTGTTTCTGGATTCCCGTGCAAAAAATAAAAAAAGATTAATTTCTAGATAATGATTTGTTTTCTTTCTCTAAAAACCCGCTACCACACTGTACACACATACACACTCCTGTCAGACCTTTCTCGTGGCCACATATTCTACATTTTTCACACGTTTTAAGCAGAGAGGTTAGGTTATCTGATCCATTTAACACCGGAATCCAAGGTGCTCTGGGTTATAACATAGCACAAGGGGAAAACCACAAAACACACATTTCAATTCCTATTTCAGTGTACTATTTAATGTATTGCAAAGGCCCCATTCCAATACTTAAAACTGCATCCCTGACTCTAAATAATAAGCCAGCTGACTGTTTTTGAACTGTAACAAGGCACAGCAGGTCCATGCTGAAGCAGTGAGCGTGAGGCTGTGGTGGTCTTCTTGTCTATGGTCTTCTGTGTGAAATTAGACCCGCTGTTTGTCAAAAATGTCAAAGGATTGTTGTTATTGTGCGCTGCATGTGTGCTATGCTAGAATGGAAAACATGAGAGTCATAGCAGCAGCAACTAAGGGGCGGCAAGGCTTAATGGACAGTCAATAATATAATCATGTGTTATTTAGAAGTCGGCTTCACGTTTGTCGTTGTCAAGTTTTGGAATGGGGCCACTGGGTGGTGCTCTTTCCCTGCACTGTGTGGGTCAACCTCATGGTCGCAGAGGTCGCTCCATTATGAGCCAGTGTTTAGTTAGGGTTGGGCCAGGTGCTCCAGCGCCTCTCCCTCGCAGCGCATGTAGTGGTAGCCCATGTTAGCCGTGATATCGAAGCTGCCCTGTCTGAGGTAAAAGTCCAGAGACGATTTGTTGCAGTCCAGGACGGTGAAGTTGAGCTGGTTGCAGCCGGCAGCCAAGCCCAGCTGTGGGGCCGAAACAATTAAGCAGGAAGACGCATTTGAGTATTGCTGTTCTGACAGAAGGGTTTGAAATTGTCATGGTTGAAGTGAGAAAAGGCCCACGGTTAATAATGGATTCGTGTTTTACTCACCTGTGCCACCTTGCTCATAAGTGCTTTACCAATGTTCTTCCCTGAAAGACAGATGCCACGTATAACTTCCAGCACATGCACACATGCCGTTTGGACGTCTTGACACTTATGTTCTCCACGGCCAATTTCACGTCTTATATTTACTTCAACAACAATCGTGTGTCTGGTTTAGAGACAGTGTACTATACCTCTGAACTCGGGCATCACGTACAAGTCCTCCATAAAAATGGCTCTGCCCGACCATGACCTGTAGGAGTAGAAGTAAAGTGCGTAGCCGATCTTCGAATGGCCTGAAAGCAAACAGTCAAAAATGTGAAATCAATGCAACATGAACTGGTAGTGAGCAGTTACAGTAATCGCCTTTTAAAAGCAGCATAAAACTGGTTTACTCTTTAATTTTCAATTAGGTGCAAACCTCTCTAGTGTGGCGCGACTACAGGTTTGGGTGTGACAGGTGGTAGCAGATAAGATAAGATAAGATCCTCCTTTATTTGCCCCTCAGTGGGGAAATTGCAGTGTTACAGCAGCAAAGGTGACACAGAGCAACAAGCAGTAAATAAGTATAGCATGCAAATGAAAAATAGAAGGTTAAAAATATGTGTATATATACAAAGACTGCAGATATGTATATATACTACATATATAACTACAATATGTGTATATATACAAAGACTGCAGAATTTATAGATTAGTAGTACTCACTAACCGATAACATTTTTGAACTTTAGACTTTCAGTTCTACTTCTTGCGGTTGGTCAGGTTGATGGTTATTTCATTTTAAGCGGTGTTTTTATGGTTTTATGTTGGTGCCTTGGGGAGCAGGGGAGCAAGACATTGACATATTAGCCTTGTAAAGTCGATATGGCTGACGTGTTAGCTAAAAACATCCAGCAGATATTACACATATTCATCTGCCTTACATTGTATTTTGCTAAATGTGATGTATAGTCACTCTCCAGCCGGCCTGGTCTAGTTTCAATCAACTCCCGAGGGAAGATTTCTGGCTCTTTAGCTGCTAAATGCTCCACTATGTTCATAGCTAGTTGCTAAATTTGTCCGTCTGCATTTGGTGCTGGGCAGCTTGCATGCACTGGGTATATATATATAAAGTGAGACTGAATCGGTTGCAGGTCGTAAAAAAAAACTAAACTATGAGCTTAAAGACACTAAAACGCCCCGTGGAGTTAGGGATGGGGTTTGAAAGCATTTCATCGCATCTGAACGCAATTCTGATTCCCTCATTGAATCTTTTTAGAGTTCAGAAAGGCAAACATAAGCTAGCATCCTTTGAAACTGTAGAAAATCCCCACCGATTTTTGCCTTTCCTCAACTCAGCGTGATTATTAGGCTGATGCTAGCTGCCGCAAGCTAATCCGCGTCCTGTCGTGCAAATATACACTGGTGGAGTCATGGGATGTCTAGGTGTAGTGAGACAAACGCACAGCCACAGGCATCCACCCCTCGGTGTGGAGTCAGATATCTGAGTCCGGTGGAGGGTGGAGGGTGGAGGGTGGCGACTGTGTGGAAAAAGAGCTGTGTCATGGAAGGAAAAGGCCCAGCTGTGCAGCAGAGCGTATGTTAATGTTCCCATTACTGTATTCTGAGGAAGAGCAGTGCGTTGGCGTTGCTATGGAGACCAGGTTGCTGTTACATTAGGTAACAGAACTAATAAATATGGGCTGATGAGCCTGGTGAAGCACGTCTGGCACAATTGTCCATTTATGAACTGTTGTAACGCGGAAGAAACTGGGATGTGGTTTAACGACCTGCTGTTACGGCTCGAAGAGGCTGCCGAGGAGCAGCTTTCCACCAGCCGTGGCTTTTGAGACGACGATTCTTGGTCACGAGAGGGTTTTGTGAGCTTTTCATTTTAGTTTGTACGAAAATAAAAGACACACATGGGCGCACGTGACAGCTGCAACCGACGGGTCGCCCCTCACCTTCTTTGGATTTGTGCTGTTCTGGCACCTCGGCGACGATCCCGTGGAAGAACGGGTTCTTGGAGAAGCCGTCCTGCTCCAAGTCTGCACGTGAAATACAGA
>JAVQJF010046456.1:0-22801 GCA_036023855.1 Gadopsis marmoratus
TGTGTGGGGCCTTAATGTTGACTACATCTTCAAGCATACTAGCGACCAATACTGAATCCATCCCTAAATTAATTTAGAATGCAGTGACATTTAGATGGGGTTTGGTGCCAAAATTCAACATTTTTCAATTAAAGAACACTTGTACTGACTTCAATTCAATTTTATTTATATAGCGCTATTTCATAACAGAGTTATCTCATAGCACTTGTTAATATAGAGCACAGACCCAACAATTCCACCATGAGCAGCACTAAGCAACAGTGGCAAGGAAAAACTGCCTTTTAACAGGCAGAAACCTCAGGCAGAACCAGGCTCTTGGTGGGCGTCATCTGCCTCGACCGGTTGGGTAGAGAGAGAGAAAAGAAAATATGGGGGGGGGGTAAGATTGGCAGTGTTTCCCTCCGGTACAGCAGGTGGCAGTATGTAGAACATTAGCTGTAACATGATCCACCAGTCAACCCAGAGAAGATGAAGACAGACCGAGAAGAACAAGACGAAAAAATAAGGATGACCGTGAACTGGAGAGGGATGGAGACACAGTTGTACCTGCCACAAAAAGCTAAAACTCTATGCAAGGGCTTAGCCAAATAGGAGGAGACCTTCCCTCATTTAATGAAAAGAAAAGTAGTGCAAACCCCCCGTTTTTTGTAAAGTGTACCGTTCAGATTTTAGTGTTGCAAATGTTGGGAAAAGCGACGTTAGCCAGCGTGAAAAATGCACAAGCGCACGAGCAAGAATGTGACAAGAATCTTTTTGGAGGCAGATCAAGTGGCCAAAGCTGAGGTGAAGATGTCGGTGCTTTGTGCCAAAAATAATGAGGCCTTCAGCTTTTGCAGCGATTTCAACCGCAGTGTAGCAACTGTCACAATGAAATGAACGCATAATGTGTACATGTCTCATTCAAGTAATACAGACTGTAAATAAACATGTATGTCCTGAATGTAAAAACCCTTATTACATGGTAGGGGTTGGGTGGTGGGAGCCGTGGGAAGTGCTCATCCTGGTCAAAGTTAATTTAGAAAATCCTCATGCAAGATGGTGCTGCCCTCCATTTCCATCCGGTTTTGTAGCTACATCATTTTGAGACAAGACACAATGTGCAGCAAATGCGTGTTGACTTCCAATCATCAACATTCAGGGTGCAGCCCTACTTCACACGACGACTCCTGCCACTTCTCCTGTGCACAGTCGAGTGCAGCACAACGGATACCTTAAAGGCGAGACTGTCTGAAAGTGTGCGCCGCTGTTACCCATTTCTTCGATTCATTTGTGGTGTCTCACATGATTGCAGGCATCCGGCGTAGCCGTTCATAAACACTTACAAACAGCGCGCACCAGCTAGTCCTCACAAGTACAGTAAGTACAAACTTGTGTTTGTGTGCAACGTGAGGTCCATGTTAAGCAGGCGAGCTTTCAGCCGTACGGTGCGTCTCTGTTGTTCTAACCAGAGAGAAAAGGTCAGCCCACCGGGGGGGGGGGAGGTTAACCAGACGGTGATGAGAAGGACTCGCTTTGTTCTGAACTACTCAGAAGTGCACCGATAAACAACAGCTGTCAGTCCCCTCACTCTTCAGTCTGCGCAGGACCATGATGACCCTGGTTTAAAAAGGATAATTATCTCACCGGATGACTGATAACTGAACAGAGGTCCATGACGGATCGTCACCAGGCCCAAAGGTTTTAAAGCCCGAGAGTTTGAGGGTTTTTTTTTTTTTGGAAGCCTCATTAATAAAACGCAAACAGTGTGTCTGTACTTTAGCGTTCATGTGGATCTGAATGTATATGTGAGAGGAGGGAAGGGAGGGCCGGGGGCGGGGGTATATATATATATTCCTCGCCTCTACTACAGAGTCGGAGCCTACTCATCTTTATCGTAGCCAGCTGCTGTCTCTCCAATCCGGAGATTTGGCTGACCAACGCATATCTGCCCATCTCCCTCTCCAAGCTGTGATAGTAATGTACCGCCCTGGTAACATGGCAGCACTCACTCAGTGTGGCGGATAAAACAAAATAAATCGCAAATCCCCTCAGAGCTGACAGCTTGGGGATTTTCGCCACCCATGTTATCATTATTTGCATGTCTCCGGCTCCCTGGATGAGGTCTAACAGTTGCTTTGTTGACAAAAAGCTGCTTTCATGTGCACCAGTCAGTTGGGATTCATAGTAAAGCACTACTCCATTAGGAGCGAGGAGCCGTGGACAAAACTACAAGAATAAGACCAAAGTTGTACGTCGGAAAAGAGAATTTCCCATTAATGGAAAGTTCTGCTTTCAAATTCTGCTCAATGAAAAGTATCAAGGTCTATGAAATGTAGTTAAACATACGCTGCTCCCTGAAGTGCCAAATAGTTCGCCCCAAAATGGCGACTTTTAGACCCGACCTCATTTTAGTTTGAAACCCCCCGGTATTGTGTTTTAGGGAACAAAGAAGCTGAAGTTCTCTTTAATTCTTTTTGACTGATTTGCGGATGTGCGAACGTGTTTGACACCACATTCACTGCAGAAAACTGCAGCAACACTGAGCGCGAACGGGTTTCTTAAGTTGTGATGCGTAGCACAGGAGCTGTGCAACACCTGCAAGGAAGAATCTGAGAAGATGTAACTGCTGTGTTGTGTTTGTGGGAGAGAACAACAAAATCTGCAAGTTTGCTATATTTTTTTTCCCTGCCACTTTCTTTGTTGAACTACAAAATGCTCCAATAACACCTTCATATAAAGTGACCAGAGAAGTGCAGCAGAGTCACACAAACAAAGTGCAGTGTTTTCCCCAGTTGAAATGTAGTGCAGTGAGTTGAAAGACAGTATTTTATTTAACGTATCCTCTTACTGCTCACGGATGCAAGACTACAGTTACTTTTAGCTGCAGCGTTGCTTCAAAACAACCAGCCCCCTGTTGGGAAAAGCATGTCCTCTTACCGTCATGCACTTTTGTTAAAGCTGTAACGGAGCCGCTCTTCGTCACGCTGCTCGTTACATGGGGGATTTTAAAGGTACCGACACATGGCGCAGCTCCAGCCTTAAGTCTGTGGGACTCGTGTTGGAGGGGATGGAGATGCGCAGGGCGCAGCATCAGCGGAGCCGCGGTCAGAGCGCAGCAGCTCCTCCACGGCGTCACCACGCACAGACACAGGCACAGGCAGACGGAGTCGACCTCAATTATTTTAGCGGCGCAATTATCCCCAAGAACTCCCCGAGGTGTTCGGCAGTCGGAAAGGGAAATTAATGAAGAAGGAGGGCGAGGTGAATTGCGCGACTCTGATGTGACAGATGTTGGACAGGTCTGGTTGAACGTGGGCAGAAGAGGAGGAAGAGGAAGAGGGGACGTGTCCTGGACGGAGATGAACACGCTTTTCTGTTGGAGAAGGACGGTGAGCGTTAAAGAGGTGGGAGATGTTTCCGTCACTGAACGCTTCAGCTGGTGAGTTTAAACTGTAATCCACCATTTTTGCTACTTTATTTTTTTTTTAAAGCACAACAAAAAAAAAAAAACAACCCTCGACCAACTTTTCAGGTTTTCGTCGGTTGTACAGCGTAAACGTTGCTGCATCATGTCCACATCACCTTGTGGTTATTTATAGCATCATTTGAGTTTAGAGTTAGGTCTTAATGTTTCATGTGCACCATTCTACATTCTATAGAATATTCCTTTAGAGGTTTGCACCGTGTCTATGGTAGTCTTCCTAATAACGACTCAATACTGACTTTATGTTATTCATTGTACCCATTTTATTATTATGGAATCCTATATAATAATCCTCAAGTATTCCTGCTGGTGCTGCTTTAAGTGTGTCATGGTGTTCTGTGATTTTTAATACTCTCATCAAAGAAAAAGAGTTAATTGTTTTCCCTCAATGTCAGATTCAAGGTGATACTAACAAAGAAAAACTAAGGAATTGAAAGATGTTTCCGGTGTCACGTCTGAAGCAACGGTTCCTGTTTATCTGTTGTTGGCTGGCTTTGTTGTTCAGGTGGTTTTGCCCGCCTCTGGATCAGGTCCACCACGAGGGTTAAGACCTGTTTTTGAGGTTTAAGTAAGTAAGAGGAGCAAACCAACGTCTCTGCGATGAGAAATCCCATTATAAAAAACTCCCACAACACCGCTTAACTTGTATTGTGTCTGGTACAATGCTGAATTTAAATACTGACCTATATTAATATTTTTTTAATAAATCTCTTAACACAGTGTTTTCTAGGAACATAGAAAAATGTGTCATTGCCACTTCACCATTTAGTTGCTGTGCTGTTTGTGTGTGTGTGTCATGTTGTTGTTTTTTGTGGAGCTACACTCTGCCCATGTGAACACTAATCCCCAGGATAGTTTGTTCCATAAACCTAAAAAACACCCACCACAGCAGACTGTGTTTTAACTGCTCTTCAGCAGGATTACAGACGACACTAACTGCAGCCTCATTCCCCCCCCCCCCGGGACAGCGTGAGGCTGTGTGTGCGTTTCATGTTCAAAAACCTAGATGCTTGCTTCACTCTCACGGCGACTCGAACCGCCGCTTGTCAAATGCGTTGTCACCGCCGAGCTCGGCTCCTCGCGCTGCATTCGACTCGCATCTCAGCTGCAGTCTGCCGCAAGCCAGGATCAGCAGTTCTGTGAGGGCGCAGAGGTGAACCCAGACCTGCAGCAAACTCTCTGTCCTCTCCTCCTGTCATAATGAGGACACACACACACACACACGCACACACACATCCCATCACATCGGTTGGAATGAGGCTCAGGAGGAGCAGATCACTATCAAGGGAGAACCAAGGATTTGACGCTTGGGATTCTGCCAAATGGGCAATTTAATCAGAGGGCATTTCATGCACAGGAAGTGTGTCAGTCTCCTTGTTAGGGAAAGATTTATCTGGACTGTTATATTGGGCAGCTGCTCCAAACCTCAATTGATCGCCTCGGGCAAAGAAGTATATGACAAGTTTTTAACTAGTTCCTCTGCCTTTGTGTCTCTACTGTAGCGGTCTGTAGGTACAGCGGTCTACCTTGTTCTGGCAGTGAGGCTTGTATGATATCCGACAAAAAACAACATCTGATGTACCTCTTAAAGCATTAAATAGTTCAACGTCACCGCGGCACCTGGATTTGTAGATGTGCAGTGTGAATTTTGTATCCAGAAGTGCTCCCAAGTCTATAAATGATCTCGCAGCCCTGTGAGTTGCTAAACATCATCAGTGAGCTCAGAAGAAATCTGGGGATTAAAGGGTGATTTTGGGCAATCGTTAAAAAATAAACAACCTCACTAACAAATAATCTTCATGCAAAGCACCAAAGCACAATTAAAGTGAGTCAGGCTGTGAGATGAATGTCTACCACCAACACTATATATCTCTCTGAACACACATATATTAGTCTGGGAAATATGACATGTAATCAAACATTTCATGCTCAAAATCTATTTTATTCGTAATCTTTATGTTTACAGTCAATACTGTTATTATGGTATCCCTGAGTTTCGTGATGGGTCAGTCTGCCTTGAAGAGCTGCAGACATACTTCACAACTGTTGAAAATGTCCTCATTTATATTCCAGATAAGCAAAAGTATTGGCCACCAACGATTGCAGCTTGAAAAATCACGTTTTAAAAATATCCGTCTTCAAGAAGCCATGTGCTGTTTGCACAGTGTGTCACCGCAGCTTTGATTTCTTTCCAACTGCGGCGCCTTTAATACCAGGCTTAGCCAAAGATGAGCTGTCTGGGAGAAGATGTATCCGAGCCTGGAACAATGCGTCCGCACCATCTACCCACCTCGTTTTCAGCCTCAGCAGCCATGAGATTAAAACACCACAGTTATCTTCTTTTGCTTTTTGCAAAGGATGAGCGCCAGTCTTTCCTGAGTTGGGTTAGTTGTCTTTTCATCCGAGTCTCGACCAGACCGGCTTCTGATCGCTGTTCAACCCACCGTGCACACAAGCAATATTCAGGCCACGCAGTTATGTGAAGTGTTCTTGTGGATGAATAGAAAGATCAGAGGCTCACTGCCACAGGAGAGATGTAGTCCGTGGCGTGGATGAAGAGTTGAATGCTACTGGCCTGGGGCTCGTGTCAGCAGCAGCAGCGTTGCGTTGTTTGGCCTTGACAAAAAAGCATCTTTGTAGTTTTTTAAGAGTTTCTTTCATGGTGCATGTTTCCTTTTCCAAGATGCGTGTGTCCTTTCCAGTCTGATTCTGTTTTCATCGTGTGGGCCTCCTATCTCAAATGCATTTTGCCTGTTTTATTTAACAATCTGCACAATCAGTTTTGAAAGACGTACCACCACATTCCAGCCTATTAAATCAATAATGGATGGTAGTTGTCTGCAGAAATATCCACGTGAAGTGTTAGATCTATAATATCTATTGCAAAGAATAACGTGAGTCTGCATGAAGACTTCCTGTCCCATCACTGGCGACGCGAACAAAAACAAAAAAACATAACAGACCTGATCATCGGCTGAAGCTGAAATCTGTTACATGTGTTTTTAATATTTCTAATCAAATATGCTCAGTGTCATGAGTCTTGCACAGAGACAACAAGGAAGTGGACCGTAAATGCAGACGCAGCACGGCCTAGCAGGCCGAACAACTTTACTAGAATCGAATCTAAGGGTGATGAACAGGCTTGCAGCTCGGAAACTTGTCTGCAGTGAACAAATGACTAATGCCGTCGCTGTCGGCGACAGTCTTGGAGTTGGTGTGGCAAGAAAGATCCTTTGACCGCTTCATTTGACTGCGTCTCCTTACCCTCTTTAAGCCACCTGATTGCAGGACTGCGACATCATTATATCAATTACTCGGAGTTCATCTTTCGGTAACTTATGATCATGACTTATGATGGCCACTCCGGGGACCCTGCCTCATGCCCATCGCATGCCAAATAGGTTCCAGCCCCCAACAACCTTGGCTGAATGGCTACAGATAATGGACACGTGGAAATATTGAACATGCAGCCAGTTAAATGGCTTTTAAATTTGATGTTCTCCTCTGCTGGACAGGAAGTCATGAATAGCAGCAAGAGTAGCTTGTTAACGGGTGCTTGAGAAGAACTAGTTCATACTTTGTGTTGTCTGGCTGAAGTGCTTGCACCTGATCCGAGTGGCTGCTCCGATGGCTGCATCACACTACCTCCCTGATCTCGTACGAATGAGAAGAAGGGCGCACTTTTGTACAGCCTTGTTCATTGTTATTTTAAATGTTCTAATGCATTTCTTCGCCTCATGTGACGCACTTTGAATCGCCTCGCCTCGCTCCACCATGGCTCAACAGACGATGATGACTTGGCAGGTGGGCACCAAGAAGAGCGCCGCCTAAAGGGAGTCAATCCTCATCAGCTCATCCTCATTTAAAAACACAACATTTGCGTTACATTGTCAAAATTTAATCCCCAGATGTCGTCCGTTTTATTCCACACATTCTCCTGCCTGGTCCAAACCACCAGCAGAATAACGGTGCCTCAATTTGAAAGAAAAGGGGTGAAACATAACCTACATCCATCTCACCACTAAGATGTTAAATGGTAACGTAGCGTGAAGCCTAAGCACGGTCACTCTAGTCAACTGCAGTTTAATATCAGTTACTTAGAACAGCCATGTACACGTTTGCACATGCGAGGTATTTAGGTATAAGAAGAGTCTCAGTCACCAGGGTAGGAAAGGCCCCTAGCTTAGCTCCCTCCCTCTCACATGAACAAAAATGACAAAGCCTCATATGAAAATGTAACGTAAATGTAATGTAATGCAATTTGGGACAGCACGGATGAGGGCGGGGTTTGAAACTAGAGGAAATATATGCATTATATTTTCCGGGGCAAGTGATAAGAGTGTATAGCATGTGTAGCTTACGCAGTGACAGAAAAACCCATTAAAAAAATTTAAAAATAAATATAAAACACACCTTGGAGGTGCCGGTTGCAATAGAAACGTCAGGGTGGGGAATCGACTGTGTGGCCTGCCGGTTACAGGGAGCCTCCAAAGCTCAGCTGGAAACCAGGTGGGATTGTGGATCGGCCCCCCCATCAGATTAGGGCGCAGGCCGGAGAGCGTGCCGGAGAGGAGAAGCTCCACTTGCATACCAGTGAGAGGAGATTACAGAGTTGATGGCTTTTCTGTGAAGTAGGAAAAAAAATGATTAAATAAATAAATAAAAAATGACAATAGAACAAATCTTTTGTTCTTAACCTTTCCTCATTTCCTTTTAACCTGCAGAAATGGAAACTCATAGGGTCATGAGAACTGCCTACACAGCTTCCTGTGGTACAAACTGTAGTTCTTTTGAATGAAAAAGACGATTTGGAGACACTTGAGTTTTTGTGACAGAGGTTCTTGGGTCAAAGGTGCAAAGTACAGTAACTAAGGACATTTACTGAAGTATTTTTTTACATGGTTAGCTATTTCAGATTTTGATGCTACATTACATCATCCTTTTCTCCTTAATGCTCTTTTCCCCCCCTTCTTGCTTCCCCCCCATTTGTAATTTTTACATTCCCTCCTTGTTTCCCTCATTGCTTTCTTCTTTGCCTCTTTCAGTGACCTGAAAAAATGAACCCTGATGGGATGCTGTGTATCCTTTCATTGCTAATACGCGTTTGCTTTTGCTGAAATGAAATCTGCCACTTTCTTCTAGCACTTTTACTAGTTCTTCTCCCTCTGGACGTTCAGTTTTTGTCAGAGTCCTTCTGCAATAGAAACACGAGGCCACACGATGTGAGAAGTTGACCTGCAGCCTACAGTCAGTGTGCATGTTGCCGAGATGATGCGATCAGTGTTTGACCTGTTCCAGGTTAGGAGCCCTCCGTCTCCCATCAGTCATCTCCCCTTTAGTGCGTGAGCTCCCCTCATCCCTCCGATGTACTGCCATCGCTGTTAGCTGAGACGACCTAATTTGTCACATCACATAGGCGCTGCACTGAGACTAATTCCCTTCCCTCATTTATTTTGTGCTATTATTAATATTGCAGACGGCGCACTTTGCGTGACGCCGCACACGAGTCTTAACTCTCTCTTCGTCAGAATGACGAATTACAGCAGAGTGCTTTACCCAACACGCAGTCTGGAAATAAGACCGATGTGAGTGAATCTGCCACTGTGACCCACTTCCTCCACACATTACATGGGTGTAAATACTCAAACACACCCATACTTCCTGCGTCTGTCCCCCCCCCCCTCTCTCTCTCTCTCTCTCTCATCTGTCCATCTTTCTCTTACAGACATGTTGAGTTTTTCACACGCAAACAATCACTTTTGCCTTCTTTTTATCCATTTTCGCCATGTTTGACGTTGGCATTTCACGCGAATACACCCGGACTGCTAAATTGCACGACAAGGAAACGGGCACACAGTTAAAGAAAACTGAAAGAGATAAGAAGGCATTAACAGGCAAAAATCAATGCGAGTGGCGTTAAAATGCACACAGCAACAGGTAATGGCATCAAAAGAAATGGACAAATCTTGCATCTAGCTCCCACACACAAACCACAAACACTAACTAATCATAAGTCAGAGAAAAGAGAAATGTTTTCAGGTCACTTCTCCATGTGGACACTGTCGTCACCACCATCAGGCATCAGTTTGTTCTTGAGTAAAAAGTTTATCATTTCAAAATAGGCTACACTTAAAACCAGCCCCATCCATAGCATTCAGATATAAATGTTTCTCAGTGTGTAGGCAGAGAGGCAAACAATTAATATAATCCTGTTTGTCACAGACTAAAGCTGGCAGCCACACTGACACACACTTTTTCTTTATCTCTCTCCCCTCACATGCCAGATTCAGCTACGCAACCAGGCAACCGCGCCCAACCCTGCTGACATTAATATTCATGGGCCTGCGTTTATCCTCGCAGCAAACGGTCGCATCTGGAGTGGCTCGCGTGACCTCCATCCCCACAGTCCACAAAATGTTCTGCCATGAGCGCAAACATCATATGACGTAGACATGAATCAACGTTCCATTCTGCCACCTTATGCTGGACTGTGTGAGAACAACAGGTGCTCGGGTCTCACTTTCACCAGGCTAATAATTAAGTTAAGAGTAGGCATGTGGCAGTTGGAAAATGTAACTGCATCATGTTGTACGATAACTTGTATCAGTAATTACAAAAAAGATGTTAGAAGACTTCAATAATATAAAAAAATGCTGAAATCTGTCTTGAGTTATATTTGCTGCTCATCCTTTTAGAAGCTTGTTTGTTATTGATTATGATAATATTAATGAAATCTGAAACCAATAAGATATGCTAATTATATAAATTGCACTAAGTAAAATGTGGAGATAATAATAATATATATATATAATAACTTTATTTATATAGCACCTTTAAAAGCAGAGTTTACAAAGTGCTTTGACAGATAAAGCAAAGACAGGATACAAAAAAAGCAATAAAACAAAACAGTAAAAGATAAATAAAATACAGCTAACATAGTGTCAGTTACGTATCTACCATCAGCTGTCTTCCTTTCATGGGTCTAGCTGTGGTGATATGAGTTTGGATTTGAACCTGGGTTGTTGGGCTCCACCATGTCTCAGTGTTGATCTTCTTACGGCCATACTTGCTGCTTTACTGCTACTTTTGTATCCGTCACAGGCTCCTCTTGTAGTGGGAAAACTTTTCTCCTTGTTTACAAGCCCTTTACCCGACAAACCCACAGGGGAAAGACCAGGGGACTTTTGTTTTCCAGCTATGCACCCGACAGCTGTTCCCGCCAGCAAACCTTTTAATATTTGCTGCTTGCGTGCACGAGGTCTCGGGGGCCGCCACACTGCAGCAGGTGCCAGAAGCCCAAAAAAAACAAACAAAAAAAAATAGAAACACACACACACACACAAACTCCTCCGCCACACAAACAATTCGAGCACGCTCACACAGAAAGGAGTGCAAAGACACGAGCTCACGGTCTGTGATCCCCGCGCTGTTGTTCTGTTCCAGCCTCTTTAATTGGGGATTTGAGCCAGGCTCTTGTCTTTCTCACTGTGACGAGATAAAAATAGCTCTTTGACAAGTGTCAGAAAAACCCAGTCGGGCTCAGACTGCGCATTCTTTGTCAGATGGGCTGCTTGGGATTCACGCTCGCGGCCTCCAAACAAAGCCTGTCACCCTGTGGCCCATGTGAGGTCATGTTCCCGTTCCATGCACCTGTTGCAAAGGAAGCTTTCGCCTACAGGCCATAATTGCACGCTGTCTGTCGCAGTTTCTCTCATTTTGCTGCAGGTCCCCCCGAGTACAAGGCAGAGATTGAGTGTTGAGGAACGGCAGATAAGGTGATACTTTAAAAGAGCCGAGCTCAGAGCGATAACGAGAGTTCCTTTTCAAAGCTAATGAAGCCATAACGCAGGCGAGAAGTTCAAGTCAACGGAGAATTATTGCCTCCTGGCCTTGTTACGGCAAGATAATGTAATGATGTGTGTCGCCGGTCTCTGTAGCACTTTGTTGAATATGATCCTGAGCAGAAGTGCTCATGTTAGCAGTTTGGTGAATTAAAAGAACACTAAGAAAAACGGTTCCATCAGAGCCGAGTTGTTGACTTGAGCCTCGCTGGTGAGCATCGTAGTCAGCACACAAACACGGTTTCTGTCCTGCACACCCAAAAAAACCCATTAATCATTTCATTTAAATAATTCCCCCCCCTCCCATTATTTTTGAATTTCACTAGCTTGATTAACATAATCCTTTCATAATTATAGCCACCAGGGAAACATAAAGCAACGGCGGAGAGCTAATGAGTAAATCTGCTGCTGTGTGCAGTGGGTGAAGAAAGTCCTAACTCTAACACGGGGTGCCAACTGTCCACAGATTGATGTGAGGCGATAAGGGCCCCAGCTGAGAGACTTGATGAGTTTTGTCTGATGACAGAGGAGCGAGGGCAAACAGAGCACAGACAGGGAAGTTGGATTATTTCAAAGAAATGAAGCAATGGTGGGAGTTCACCCAAAAGATGTCTGGACGCTGCCAAAGGACTGTCTGAAGAGAGGTT
Organism: Gadopsis marmoratus; assembly: GCA_036023855.1. Taxonomy (NCBI): domain Eukaryota; kingdom Metazoa; phylum Chordata; class Actinopteri; order Centrarchiformes; family Percichthyidae; genus Gadopsis; species Gadopsis marmoratus. Next base: position 11,952 of record JAVQJF010046456.1, read on the forward strand.
GGCTTTGATATTGTTTGCATTTTATTTTGGCATCATGAGGGTTTATTAGGTAAGAGCCGGCTCCTGCTTGGCTTTAGCAGAGTGGATGTTTTTGAGTTATTCAAAAAGGCTTCATGTCGGTCTGTCTGGATCTATCTTGCCAGACTACGTAAGCGAATCCAAGAAATACCTTCCCTCGCATTATCATTAAACTGGATCGAAGATAAAAGATCAATGGACTTCTCCGAAATCACTGCAGGATGAGTGGAAGTTGAGTCTCATTACCAAAAGCTAAGATGTTGTGCAGTTTCATAATCACACAGTGTCATAAATCACCACTACATTTACAGATGGCCAGTCAAACAACATTAGTGTTAAACTGAATTAAACAGAAATCGAGCAGGAGGTTTAAGAAAGCAGGAACGAGTGTGACTACTACTAATAGATGAACTGTAATAGTGCAGTTTCATAATACTTACCATACCATGAAAATATCGTATTTCCTCAGATAGCAGCCGGGGCCTTTATTTAGCTGAGCTGCAGAAGGTACCAGGCCTTTATCTGAAGCAGGCTTGTATTAGAGGCTCTTCCTGTATCAGTTTCAAATTAAAAGCCTTCTAACGTTTCAGTGGACAGAACCCGTACCCTTCATTTCTTAACAAGGCTTTTATTTTGTAACATTTGCAGGAAACGTGCTACTTTTTGTTACCAAAATTCTGCCTGTAATTTTCAAGACATTCTGGGCTTATTTCGGTCTTGTATGAGCATCACTCAAAGTAGCCACAGAACCAAAGGCTCTGAATAGAGGCACTTTCCTGGTGATAGGGGCATATTGTCTAATTGCAAAAAACATTATGGTTATAAAAATAGATTCCCGTTCATCTAACATGAAGCCGTTCTGTGTCATGTTCCTGATGGTTTGAAGTCACTTCTCTGTTTCAGAGTTTTCGACCACTGCAACAACCGCTCTGTCAGTATCTGCTCTAATTTTGAAACTGCATCATTAATAGAAACAACTGGTGGCTGTGCGTAATAGAAAATAGTTAGTGTAATTAACACTGTAACGCGACACTCACGTGGCTACGTTCCATGCAGGGTGCGAAATACATGTGGATATTACAAACATTTATTCCCTAACTTTCTAATTTGGCTCCGGGGTCGCGACCTTTTGGCTGTGCTGTAGCTTTATGATGTGCGCGAGGAGAGTGCAGAGGAGGAGCGATCCTGATCCCTGATTGGCTGGGAGGGCTCAGCAACTGAAAGCCCACCCGCCTGAGATATCGCACACCTGCCAGTCTCCGTCTTTCACAGCGAGGCTCAGTGGGGGTGGGGTCAACACATTTAAATTGTGAGCCCCTCCCATATATTACAAACAAATAGGAGACTGATGCAAGTCCTTGATCGCTAAAAGCCAATATTTGCTGCCGATACTCAGTGTGTTTACATTTGAATATTTGTATCCAAGGAAAAGGAAGCTTGAGAAGTGACTGAAAGACAATCATGGGACAATTAACCTCCTACATAATCACAGCTAAACAAATCATATTATTCTTTAAGGCACTACGACCTTATCGTGTTAGAAAAACTGAATGTTTAAATTCCAAATGTACTACATCAAGAATCACCTTGCAAAAAGGCATACAAAATTAATAAATGCAAGTTTGTTTAAGGACTTAATATAGTGCTTTTAAAGATTGTTTTACTATAGCTGTAGTCTAGAGAACTCCCTCCTGATCAGTCGTGACTGGCTGAAGTCCAACATTGAATAAAAAAATCAATATCGGCGTCTGGTGTGGCTGCACATATCGGTCTGACAGGATTCCTGGGAGTGTAAGGGCAGGAGCGCTGGGCTGGGAGTCAGCACTGCCTGCCAGCCAGTATAAGAGCTGTTTGTATGAAGAGCGGGGCTGAGACAGAGACTGTGCAGCTCTGGGACTGCCGACAACTCAGAGGACAGGCTGCAGCGAGGACAAGTCCACACTCTGGATGATGGTGGAGAGCGAGAAGCTGCAGCTGCTGCAGGTTACACTCAGTCTGGCTTTTGATATTAAAGTCTTTAATTTGTATTATATACAGTATAATATCTCTCTGCTTGTTGTGAATCGTAACTTTGCTGTTTTGGCCTGTGAGGTCTCTGTGCAGCCGTGGGACATCGTAGGCGCTGTGTTAAGAATTAGAGTTAGTTACCTTTGTTGTACAAACTGCAGCACCCAGCGGTGGTGGTTGGAGAGGGAAATACATCATTTACATCACATACGCTCCCAGCGCCTGGTTATTCACCTGGCAAGGCCAGAGACCGGCAGAGTCATGTAATTGCGTAATATTTCACTGAGCCACATTTCACACGAGTGGGCCTCTTTTCAGACTCCTTCACTCAACAGCAGGCTGCTTTTACTCTGTACTCAGTGTTATTATCAGTAACATTATTGTTTGTCATAAAAATGTCCATTTTGATCCGTCTCTTGACTTTCATGATTTAATCTGGTTTTGAGCACATTTTTCTTCTTGTACTAGACGTATTGATTCATTGAGGCAGCTCAGAATTGGCAAAACAGAATTTTTTATCTCCATTATTCAAACCCATTGTATTATTTAAGTGTTTCACTTTAAGTGCTATATATCTGGAAAATTGCAACTGTCGATGAAATTCAGTTAGGACTAGCCAGCTTGCAAAATACTAACGTCTGAAATTTGAAAATGCTTTTCATTCACATTAGTAATTACAGCAGATTAGCCATCATTTTGTGAAATATTTGAAATTATTCATATATTACAAAAATGTATGTCAGTAATTAAAATCTGTGGATTCTTTTGGAAACTAGTCTGTTAAAACAAAATCTTATATAGGTTTGGTTGAACTTAAGGAGTTCTTTCTGTATACAGAAAGTCATTATTCAAAACCACTATATACAGTAGCAAAAAAATACAAATAATTAATAATAATAATAATGAAGTCTAGAGTCCAAAATCACACATTTCTCTTAAAGGGCTTTACATTATGTACAACATTCCAATTCGGATTGAAAATAACTCCACAAACATGCGCGTAAACAGTGAACCACAGGAATAACAACAGAGTGGGATCTCTCTTTTGTACGTAAAGGCAGAGTTACCTGCCATCTTTTACCCGATTCATCTACATTTTGTGATAGTCTTCATGTTGTACTTGATATTTGGTTTGTAAACTCATTTTATTCAGAAAATCTGTATCACCTCACCCTGCTGCTGGCTCTGAATCCAGTTGGCGTGCCTAAGTCCAGATGCCCGGCCCGAGGGGCAAAACCCTCATCCCACTGAGTCCTCATCATGAGACTGGGCCACTAATACTGGTTATTTTTAGGCCAGATCATATGCGGACACTTCCATGGGTGTTAAGTAATGTTAATGGTACTTTTCCAGTCTTTGGGAGGATAAAATGTCCTGAGTAAAAAGTGAGATGTATACTTTGATAATCAGTTAAGTACGGATTTTGTTGTCTGCGGTACAGAATGTGTAGTTTATGTTGTGCTCGCGGTCAAATGACAAGTAGAAAAACATGAACCAAGGGGAGCACCACATATACATTTTCTACTGCAGTGTCAGCAGTAGAAAACCAGTAGTCACCATGTTGTTGTCCTGGTCTTCATCAAACACACCTGAGGACCTTTGAGGTGGATGACTTTAGTATGGCATCCACTGCAACTACAACCGGAACAACAAATATCTTAAAATGCAAGAAACTACTAAAGACTGTTTGTCTTCCACATTGGTACTCTTCTCCATGAGACCAGCTTGTGCAAAATTAATCATTTAAAACCAGGGCAGGGCATCCTGCTCACAAAACTTGTATTAGTTGCTGGTTTTTAATTCATCTAGTTTGTTCTGGTTTTCAAGAAAACATACATGTTGGAGCACCAAGCGGATGTTATGAATGGGGCTTTTCTTATTTCAGTTCTTTTAAAGTTTTCTTATTTCAAATTTCTAGAAGCTGACGCCTGTGGACACAACACAAAACCAATAGTCCTGCTGTTTCTCTAATTTTGTTAAGACTTGTTTTTCTCTGTTTTGTCCAGGCCACTCTAAAGGGCATGTTATTGACGGACCCACATCTCTACAGAGGACTTAACTCAAGTCTGATTACAACTTGACTGCAACTGGTTATGAAAATCTGTACTCCCAGACTGAAATGGTGTGTCTTATACAATAAATCCAATAGATACATACAGATCTAACACTGTATTTTTTTTTTTAAACATTGGGATTAAACTATTGCATATACATCAACATTTCTGCATTAATTGTCAACAACATCAGAGCTAATATCTTTATGTTTGTGTCTCTTCTCAGGCTGGGGGTACGATGTTTGTGGAGTCAGTCGTCCAGTGGGGCGCGTGGAGCATCCTGCTCCAGTTTGGACTGGGTGTATCTGCAGGGGGGTGTCCTCCACGCTGTGTGTGTCGACCTGAGGCTAAAGAAGTGGTCTGCTCTGGCAAACATTTGAACTCAGTGCCAGAGGGATTTTCCAGCGATGCCAGGCGTTTGGATTTATCCCACAATAAGATTAAGACCGTGGGGCGCCGCCAGTTCTCTGGCCTCCTTCAACTTCAAGAGTTGGATCTCAGTGATAATATAGTCTCCATGATTGAGGTGGAGGCTTTCCAGGGCCTACAGAATCTCAGGACACTTCGGATTAAGAATAACCGGCTCAAGATTATCCCGGTTGGGGTGTTTTCTGGCCTGTCTAGTCTGCGCTTCCTGGATTTGAGCCAGAATGAGATTCTGGTCTTCCTGGACTATACCTTCAAAGAAATGGTGAACCTGCAAACGCTGGAAGCCGAGGAGAATGACTTAGTCTTCATCTCCCAGCGTGCTTTCTTTGGTCTGCAGAATCTGCAGGAGCTCAACATAGACCGCAGCAACCTGACCTCCGTTCCCACCGAGGCATTGTCCCAGCTCCAGAGCCTGACACGTCTTCGCATGCTACGCCTCACAATTTCTACACTGCCCAACAATGCTTTCCGACGACTCCACCGCCTGCGTAGCCTCATGATTTCAAACTGGCCAGCATTGGACACTATGGCTAGCAACAGCCTGATCGGTCTCAATTTGACCTCGCTTGTCATCAGTAGCTGCAACTTAAGTGCTATTCCTTACTCAGCACTTCGTCACCTGGTGTATCTGCGCTTTCTGGACCTGTCCTACAACCCCATCACCATTATCCAAGGTAATCTTCTAGGGGACCTCCTGAGACTCCAGGAGTTACACCTAGCAGGGGGGAGCCTGCTACGAATAGAGCCGGGGGCCTTTAGAGGGCTGGCCTACTTTATTATGCTTAATGTGACATCCAATCAGCTCACTACATTGGAAGAGAGCGTCTTCCATTCTGTGGGGAACCTTCAAGTATTGCGGTTGGATGGGAATCCCTTAGCATGTGACTGCCGGCTCCTTTGGGTGGTCCGCCGCAGATTGCGCTTGAACTTTGATGGACATCAGCCCACTTGTTCATCTCCTGATGCGGTGAGACAGCGTGAATTTAGAGACTTCTCAGAGAAGGAGCTTACGAGGCAGTTTACCTGCCGCCCTGCCCGTATCATGGATCGCAGGCCGCAGGAGGCGAGAGTAGAGGAGGGCACTACAGTTCTCTTCTCCTGTAAGGCTGAAGGGGATCCATTCCCATCTATCACCTGGATCTCGTCCCATAAGAATGTGGTTTCTCCAACAGGACGAATCAGAGTTTTGCTCAATGGTACTCTAGAAGTGCGTTTTGCCCAAGTTCAGGACAGCGGCACGTATCAGTGCCTGGCGGGCAATGCAGCGGGCAACGACAGCCTGACTGTCGGTCTATACGTGAAGGGGCTCCCTCGTAACCGAACCATCCCCTTCTTCTCAGAAGAGGGCTGGGCAGAGCCTTCAAATACTCAAGCTGCCAACTCCTCAGCTCAAATGGCCAAGCCATACCCGTTTGACGCAAAGACCCTGATCATCGCCACCACCATGGGCTTCCTGTCTTTCCTCAGCTCTGTGGCCATCTGTTTTGTCTTCATGTTCTTCTGGAGCCAGAGCAAAGGTCAGATAAAGCACACAGCAACTATTGACTTTGTTCCTCGGTCTTCAATGGGTGGTGGGGGAGGTGATGGTGGCGACGGTGGCAGGTTCACCATGAAACTTATTTAAAGCCAAGAAGCAGGTGAAAGGGGTCTGCATATTGACTTTGAGTTCTTCTGCACTATGGAGCCACCAATGGGACACTGAAGGACTGAGACCTCTGTTCAAAGGCCCCTTCAGAAGGCAAATCGGAGCCAGTTTGTTGGGCTTCTGCTAGGCCTCTTCCAGTCTTAGAGTTGGAAGGTACATTGCAGCACCCACTTTGATGTGTCATCTAACTAATAAATAGCTCATGATCCTGGAATAGAAAGATGTTATCAGATTGTAGACAGAGCTGTCTCATGGTTGCTGTGCGTTTGTTTTCTTGGTATAAGCAAATGAGCACTTACCTAGCACAGGTCTAGTTTTTTTTTTTATATATATAGCATGTAATTAGAAAATAGTTTAAATTTAACACATGAAGACCATTTAAGTCGGACACATTCATCAAAACATATCAGGTGCTTGTTTAAATCACCCATTTTGTACACGTGTGCTCAGCTTTATGTCTCCACTTGCCATTACGAGCCAAGCAAACATTTGCCCTTTTGACCCTCCAGTTGCTATTTCACCTTACCCAGAGAGGATCATGTCAAAGCCTGCCAATTCAGAATCGGCTGTGGGACTTTAACATGCGAATATGTGACTACAAAGCTCTTGCAATAAAAATATGGAATACTCTAGCCAAATAAAAGTCTCAACTTTATGCTTAAATCTTGGACATTTTGTAGCTTTGTTTTCATCCTTCAGGTGTGCTACATTGGAGATGTTCTTTCTGTTATGGTTACTGCTTACTTTGAACGATCATGTGGCAGTGTAAAGGGACTGCGAGCATACCATAATGTACATAGGAATGTATCCTTTCCCATTGCATACTTAAAAACAAAGTTTGTCAGGTCCAGAGTGGATCACTGTCTTTCTTTTGTAACGTAATTGCATTAGATGACTCGTCCCATCACATGATGCTATGATTTCTCCTTTTTATATTCAAGAAGCCACTTTTTTTAATTTTCACCCTCACAAAAAGACTGAAAAACATGTGCCTCAGTAACATTCTCACCGTCGACAGAGAGAATGCTCACCTGATCAACGTTGTCTTGTAAATATTTAGGTCAAGGGCGTTTTGTGTGCGCTGGGTTTTATTCTATCTTTTTATCCAGTTCTGGGGATTAGTGTCACTCAAATATGCCACTCTTGTTGTGTATAAACCTAACTGTGTAGATTTACTACGCACAAAGCAATGCTTTATTACGCCAGGGTATAAAGGAGGATGTAAATGATGCACACATATTGCAATGACAGGTTTGTTTGTTTGCTACCTTGTTCATAAATGACTGACTTATTAAATGCCTATATTTAAACCAATTGCGTGGGTATGGAGTGAGTTGAATTGTTTCATGTAAAATATTTTGGAATGTCATCGAGTTAAGACCAATCTATCAGTGGATCTGGGTGACAGATTTTCTTGCATAATCAAAAGCACTTAATCTCTGTGCTGTGAGTCCATTCTGAGGACTCTGGGTTTCGATCCGAGACAAAACGTGGCCTCGTTGCCCCTTTGCAAGACAACAAAGCTACAGCTGGCACTTAGCCACAGAAATCTGTGTGGCTAAGTGCAAAAAAACCAAAACGTTTGCACACATAATCCTTTGTCTTCACAGAGGAATGCCGCTGCGGCTGTCTGTTTACCTCGCAGCGCCATGTGCACCCCCCGCTCAAATACAAATGAATCTCTTTAGACATAAACTGACATTTCCTGTCTCCCCCGCTGCATAGCCTTCGCTGCTGACTCCCCGTTAAAAACAGAATATTGCACTTGAGGGCGACGAGCCAAACATTAAGCAATGAATTACCCTCACATCGCCTTGGTGCAGTTCAGACTTTCAGTGCTCAGGGTGGATTCACTGAACGGAACACAATTTTGTCCCTCCAATGCATTTGGCCAGAATAGCTCCTCCCCCCCTGAAAAAAAACGGGGAAAAAAACTGATAATCACGTGTATGAGCAGAGATTTAAACCCCTTTGGATTACCTCTGCGTGTCTCAATCTGTTATATAGGTCTGTCTGGCGGGCGCTATCCTCCGGCCGAGCTTGGCCCTTCACATTATCTATTTTAATACAACTATTTGCTCCTATTGGACAGGAGGCCACAGGGGCAGATTAAAGTGGTGTTTATAAGCTACTACCCCCCCATGACTGGCATGCACACACCACCAAGAACATCACAGTGTTTCATGCTCCTCCTCTAGTTTGACGGCGAAGATGGAAGCATTTCTTTACAACAAGGGAAGCATTTTACATTTCTTCTGTAGGCATTTGGCTCACACTGTTATCCAGAGTGAGTATGGGGGTATATTAGCTCAGTTAAATTACAAGCAGCTAACAGCGAGGGTGGCTAAACTGGGTGTTCCTGTGGCTTCATAAGTGCTAAAAAGTAATAAGCAGAACTACAATTTCTTTTGTTGCTCTTAGTTTATTATTTAGAAATGCACACAAATGTAATATTGGCTAAAAATTTCTCCTCATGAATACGCGAGTTAAAAGCATGTATATCTAAAAGACTAATAACATGTGTGCTGTGTTTCTTCTCCCTGGCACTACAAAAAACGTCCACGCACTGATTTGTTTGAATGGGAGATTAGTGCAAGACCCAAACCCGGATCTGGATCTCTATTCGTCTTTAAAAGGTCTTAATCGTTATATTTTCATTTGGAATGACAGTCATGATTAACTCTTCCTGCAGCCCTCTCTGTCTCAACCACCATTAGTCCTGGTTCTGACTCAGCTGCAGTCGGACCTGTGCTGGACGATGGCGGCCTCTCCTTCAGCAAGGAGGTAAGCGTCGACGAGAGGTCCTTGAAAAGATGAGAGGGAAGAGAAAAAGCCTTTCTAGTTGAATTTACGTGACATTCCGTGGACATGACTACATATTTACTCGTGTTCTTAGAAAAGCCTAATCCCTCTAGGGGGGTTGTAGACAGACACACATTCCTGTTTACCCAAGACATACTGTGTTCATTTCTTTGTTGATTGTTGTTCGGTCACTATTCTTACCTCTGCATGTCCACTGATCCTTCAGGGTTGATAAAGAATTGTTTTTGTGCCGTGTCCTGGTTCCCCACCCCCCTGGGCCCCTGAGTGCAACACAATTGGAAATGTTGACCTTTTGGTGGCACTAGAGAAAGAGGGCAGGGAATCACCAAAAACAATTTGGTTTAATCCTCTTTGGAGTATCGAGGTCTGCACCAAATTTCAATCCACCCAACGGCTTTCACGATATTTCACTGCGGGCCAAAGTGCAGGACTGACTGCTTCTGGGTCTGAAATGAGGTTGCAGTTGTTTACATGTTAACGCTTGTTTTGAAAACAGGCGCGCTCGCCTGCTAAATTAAGACATTTGCGTCCGTATTTGTATTATTGACGTTTGTGTCACATTGCTTCATCGCCGTAAAACAGAGATAGCTGAGCAAAAAACAAGTTGGCAAAACATAGAATTCATAGTCATGCATCTGGGGTGAACATAACATCATTGCCATCCTGCAGTCCACTGGTATATATTGATATCCACCAGCAAGTGGTGCTAAAGCCACCAACTAAAAAGGGATCTATTACATTTAACAAGCATGCACCAATTTGCATGCAAGTGTTTTGTAAGCACATCGACGTGATGTCTTTACCCTGATTGGGTTTTGGTAAATGAGCAAAGTCTTGAGTTCATTATTGAGAAGGAAGCAGTTTAGTGAGTCACTCTGATTGCATGAATGTCTAACCTTTCTCAAATCGAGTTGTGTTTTTTCATTTAAGGGTTGCCATCCAGTTAAGCTGTGCCTGTAGTTGCTATTAGAGCTTTTGTCCTTTGTAGCTTTGTTTGACTTATCTTGTTAGCTTTGAGAGTTTGAGGAGATGAAAACAGGTAAATCCACGTTTATTGACCATTATGATATACACTGCCTGGCCAAAAATAAAAGTCACACACTAATATTTGGTTGGACCGCCCTTAGCTTTGATTACAGCATGCATTCGCTGTGGCTTTGTTTCGATAAGCTTCTGCAATGTCACAACCTTTATTTCTGTCCCGAGTTACATTCATTTTTCACCAAGATCTTGTATTGATGATGGGAGAGTCGGCCCACTGCACAAAGTCTTCTCCAGCACATCGCAAAGATTCTCAATGGGGTTAAGGTCTGGACTCTGTGGAGGCCGATCCACGTGTGAAAATTATGTCTCCTGCTCCCTGAACCACTCTTTCGCAATTTGAGCCCAATGAATCCTGGCGTTGTCATCTTGGAATATGCCCGTGCCATCGGGGAAGAAAAAATCCATTGATGGAATAACCTGGTCATTCAGTATATTCAGGTAGTCAGATGACTTCATTCTTTGGCCACGTTACATTGCTGAACCTAGACCTGACCAACTGCAGCAACCCCAGATCATAGCATTGCCCCCACAGGCTTGTACAGGAGGCACTAGGCATGATGGGAGCATCACTTCATCTGCCTCTCTTCTTACTCTGATGCGCCCATCACTGTGGAACAGGGTCAGTCTGGACTCATCAGACCACATGACCTTCTTCCATTCTTCCAGAGTCCAGTCTTTATGCTCCCTAGCAAATTGAAACCTTTTTTTCTGATTAGCCTCACTGATAAGTGGTTTTCTTACCTATTTGCTTAGTTAAATCCAGGTGGTGACTTTTTTTTTGGCTGGGCAGTGTATATACACAGGGGGACAAAGTTCAAAAGCAATGTCTG
>JAVQJF010046469.1:0-13536 GCA_036023855.1 Gadopsis marmoratus
GCTGCAGAGTCAGTGACCTCTTTAAATCACTTCTTAAGACACATTAACACTTATATCTGTTGATGTGTGTATAAGTGGGGATTCTCAACATTGAATTGGACGGGAACAGAATGGTTTAAGCAGCCCTCGTGCTGCATGCATGGTTAGACCTACATGCTGTATGCATCTATGGCTGCGTTTCCCACACACGCTGTGACATGTCCTTGTATCTAAGAGCCACGTAGAAGATCAGACCTTTCACTTCCTGCGTGTGTGCAGCATTTACAGAGCGACACCACACATCTGTCTGAACCTGATGGGCTTCGCGGCTCTTTTTGGGAAGCAGTAGCATTGGGGTGAACCCCCCTGCTGTGTGATGCCGCTCCGTCTACACTGCAGCAACAACGGATTCCCTGAGCAGAGAAACGTTTGGCTTCACTCCAGCAGCCACAGCTAGTGTTCTCCTACTGCGAAGGCAGCCGTAATTTAAAGACCGCATAAAGATTTGGGGCAGCTTACTGCCTCAGTTCTAAATGACTGTACTTATGACAGCTGTAATTTATCGGCTTTATGGTTTATTGGATGTACTCTGGCAGAAAAAGCATAATTGGAATTTACTGTAAACATCCCTCCCCTCTGCCAGTGGCCTTTGAAATGGGATCTGTCTGTGGCAGATGGGGAAACAGAAGATTGTTTGGTATGCAGATGCACTCCTATTGTTTCGGCTCACAGCTGTGTTTTGTGGGTCTGTGTGGGTTTTTCCTCCCACAGTGCAGGAACACGCAGGTTAGGTGGATTAGAAACACTAAAACTACCTGTAGGTGGGATTGTGGCTGCAGATTTGCCTGTGAGCCTCGTGCCTGCCTACGGTGTACCACACTCCTCTCCCAGTGCATGCTGGGATACACGCCCCAGCGCCCCATGACAGCAAACCAGATAAGTGCTTTTCAGAATGGATGACTGGGCCTCAAATCGCAGTAAACGCACTTCTGCTACAGTTTGAACAGGGACAAAATGTAATGTCTGTTTCAGGTCACAAGAGGCCAGTGTTGTACCATTTTAGGCTACAGACTATGATGGCTTTTTTTTTTTGTCTGGGAATTTGTGGACAGCTTACATTGTAAGATTGAAAATAACCCATAGTCGGTTTGTAAGATAAGACTTTCAGTATATTTCTTTAGACTCACTTCATCTTTAAATTTGATGCATAAGTACAACTATTTTAGAGGCGACAACACTATAAGAAACAGCATTTAGACCCTCTCTTAGAGAAACTATGGGACAAGCAGCTGTTTAAATGCACAGACGTTCTTCCAAAAATACACAGCATATTAATAGAGCAGTTGAACTAATCAAACACAGAAAAATATCATTTATAGATTCATTTACAGAATTTTCAGGTCCCGTCAAAATGCGGAGAAGCTGCTTGGAGTATTCAGTATTTCTAAAATCCAGACTAATGCTACTACTAGTACTACTACTGCTTGTACTTCTAGAATGCTCTGCTGAAGACAATACGTGATTAACGATGAATAAAAACACAAACACTTAAGAAGAAAGAACAAGTGCTATAAGTCAAAATACATCTGGGAGCAGTGGAAAGTATCTAAGCACATTTACTCCTGTACTGTATGCAAGTACAAGTTTTATGTATTTGCACTTTGTGCATTTCAGTTTAATGCTGTTTTTAACCTTCTGCCCCACTCATTTCAAGGTGAAATGGTTTTCAGAGTTTGTGTAGTTAGTGCACAGCTGTGGCTCAGGCCATCTATCGTCTAGTATCAAAATCTAGCAATAATACTTTATTTAGGTTATATTGTGTTGTGTTTACTGTGTGAACCTGAGGCCAGTGTGTTGCTCTGCTGTTTGCACAGAGGGCTGGAGGTTGGGGTCAGCTGATTAATCGAGCATCCTGGGCCGCCGTGGGGATTCTATAAATATACGGCCATGCGTCCAAGCCCACCGCTCCTCTCAGACATGTGGACTTTTTTATATACTTAAAAAAAGATTTTAAAAGATATATTTCAAGAAAATTTGAATATATTAACAATTAAATGGTGTTTCAAAACCTTTGGAATGCTTTTTCCCAGAAGAGTGGCAATTTAAATAGAAAACACTGGCATCGGCTCATAAAGGCGCCACCATGTGTACGTTTTCTACGTACACCTACGTTTTCTTGGTCCCGGTCTGACTGACTGACTGTGTGGGAGTTTCAAGGCAAGAAAAAGTGCCAAAGGGTAAATGCAAGGAGAAAATGAGCGTGTTTGCCATGTTGTTAATGTGATAAACTGTCCACCACTTCTTTAGTTAGCTCCTTAAGAGTTTATTTACAACCACCAAAAGACTTTCAGAATGTGCAGAGGATATGACATCTTGAAAATAAATCCGATTATGTTGCCAAAGGCTCTTTTTGGAGATCCACTGCAACAAGACAGAGAATCTTTTAGCAGTGTGATTCAAAGGCACCAGCTGATGGCAGCAGTGTGGCGCCACCCTGTGCATTTGAATGATTGTACTGTTTCTGTAGTGTCACATGATGGTTTAAATCCAGCTTCAGAGCTTTCCCCCACCAGGGAAAGGTGTCAAGGACATACAGTTCTTCTAATGGAAAACACAGTATGTGAAGCAGGGTGACGCGTAAAAATGCATACATGCACAAAAATATCATTTCCTCTGATAATGAAGCTAAAAATGAATATTAACAACAATGGACAGCAAAGGTTTGGTTGCTCCGTAACTCAGATCTTTATTATAGTGTAACACACAAAGCACATTGTTTCTTATGCTCAGTTCAAGTATACTGTTAGTATACATAATGCAGCTGTTCAACATGGACTGTACCCTCAGAAAACAGAGGGCCAGTTCAATAGCACCATTATAAAAAGTACAATAAAATCGGATTCACACATTATTGTACGAAACGTAATTTTTTGAAAACAAGGAGTTAAAACTGTAAGAAAAAACCCAAGAACTAACTTAAGTAAGTTACTCGTGTTGTCTTTTGAAAAAGAGAGGAAAGACAACTCTCCCTGGTATGAGAAGATGGCGTCGGTGCCACGACCAGAGGAGAATCAGCTCTTCTGGTTCCTCCAACAAAAGAAGCGGCGAGAAGAAACGGCTGAATCCTTCCTTTATCTGAAAGCATGCAGGACAGTCCTATGACCGTCCTGCAGCGCCGACAGGGTGCTGTGGAAGCCCTAACACACACTTCAGTAACATATAGATACGAGGTTTAAATTAGTTTATTAGTTAATATTTTAAAAAGGAAGAAAAAAAAAGCTCTTTGGAGGAACCTCAGAAATGCTCTTTAGCCTTCAGGCCTGAGTGGCGGTCTGACAGGAGCACCGACACACAGAGTGAACAAACCTGCTCAGCAGCGGCGTCGCCACGTTTTTAAGCTGCTAAACGTGCAACAGCAGACAAGCGGATCAGTTCATCTACCCTGCAAACTGCCCTGATGGTTAGTAGCTCGCTCAGTCGACATGGAGAAGACATTAGAAGAAGAAAGCTAGAAAGATACTCTGAAAATGTTGCGTTTGCCTTCTTTAACGTTGTGTCTTAAGGTCACACCAAAAAGTGGTGCACGGGAATTAATCTTTGGAGCAGTTCTAGAAGTACAGTGACTGTTCTCTCAGGGTCAGTCGGTGAGCTGCTGTATCTGCCTGGTGAGCCAACTGCTGACACGCTGGTCCGTCACAGCTCGGCGTTCTGTTTACTGGCATGTTGTTCACCATTTCAGTTAGCCAACTCATTAGCTTGTTAGCACAGCTCGGCCTCTAACGGGAAAACAAGTTGAACTGCACTATCGACTCCCTTCTCATAGCTGTCTGCAAGCGATTGTTAGATAAAATGAATTGTGCAACACAGTTTATGAGCTACGATAGCCTCAATTATTATTGCTACTGCTCTTATTGTTAGTATCATTATTATATTGCTACATCAATACCATTACAAATGCTGTTGCGTCACATCTGTATGTGGAACTTTTCTGTGCTGCTGTGTGTTCTCTTTCTCCCCCCCCCCCCTCAGCCCACGGGTCGAGGCAGATGAGCGCCCACCCAGAGCCTGGTTCTGGTTCTGGTTCTTGCCACTGTCTCCTGGTGCTGCTCACTGTGGGAACTGTTGAGTCGGTATAGACCTGCTCTGTATGAACATGTGCTATGAGATAACTTGCTATATAAATAAAACTGAATTGAAATTAAACAGATATTTGGACTCTGGCTCTCCGCTCCATCGGCTTGCTGTTCGTTAATGGTGCAAATTTGCAGGTCAAAGTTCACCAGAGTTGAACTTGACCCAAAGGATTCATGCAGATTTACTTTGCCCCAGCGAGCGAAACCACTAATCGCGATGATTCGTGTGGAATGAACGACACGGACACAGACGGAAGAAGCAACAGGAAGGGTGTTGTCCTAAAACCCGAAGATAAAATAAAAGATATCCGTCCTGGATTTTCTCTCCAAATAAAGCACAGGACATGTGGTTTACTGAGTGGGTATGTCGGCTCTATGTCATTTAATTTCTGTTGGACTTCTAAGTGATATTTTTGAACAAATCTGCCATTTGCTCACAGTGGGCAGTTTAGCATGACATAGGTAAACACTCCAGCATAGTTATTTGGGAAATTATGTGACACAACCTATGATGAGACTAGCCAAAAAGAAACATAATACCAGACTGAGAAGTGAGCAGCAGCTGCACCCAGTGGTTATGTCACGGCGTACTGACACACCCTGAGGTGCACTTCCACATCGCTGCAGCAAGATGAGGTCAAACCACTGGAGGTTAGCAAAAGCAAGATTTTAGGGGCTGTTCCATGGCTTTTTAAATATGGTAGGTATATTGAATATGGGTGTTCTGTAAAGGCCCTAAGCAAGGAGAAAAGAAGCACGAGGTTCCATTTTAGCGTCAAAGCCCAAATGTTGCTACAAATCATAAAGAAGGAAGAGCTGTGGATATATATCAGGACAACAGGACAATGTCTGGGAGCTCAAATTGATCTCAGTCCATTTTTAAAAAGCTGTTCAGGCCCCAACTTACAAAAGGGAAGACATAACCCAATTTCAAATCAGTTTTTTTCCCCTTTTTACTAATGTTGCACACAGACTGGAAGCCTATATAACAGTGCCGGTCGAAACTACAACCTTATATAATGCATACTATAATGTAAATTACAGGTAAATCTGTGAGCAAAATATGCTGAAATGATATTTTTTGATTGCTGAGATTGCTTCCAACGCCAAAGGGTTGTAGTGCAGAGTCGTGTCCATGTAGCTTCCAGAGCGATGTCAGACAGCATGTGCTCCAGTTATTTAAAACGAAATAAGGCTTTGGGGCACTTTAAGGCAGCGCTCCAGCCGTGGCGATGGACGGGCTGTTTGCTTGATTTGCATAAACTGCTCAGTGAAGATGTGAAACTTGTGCCTTCAGTTTAAGTAAGTGGCATGCAAAAGAAATGCTCAGTTGGCCTGAGCAACATAACGTCAGTGTGTAAAAGGCACTTTGACACGACACCGACATCCAGACTCTCCAGGGCGAGCTTTGAACAAAAAGTGTTGAAGCGGAGTTCTGCTAAGAAGAGCGACATCACCCTTGGCGACATTCCCCAACGCTGCACCTTGTGTCAAATACCTGCCCCTTCCCAGCAGGTTTAAAAGGCACAGGGCACATGGAGAGCTTCACCCTTCTCTTGATCTTAACCAGGGAGGTTGGAAGCGTTGCTGAGGCTGTAGCTGCCTGTTTGGACAGGAGGAGGAATCAAATATTCATTCTGCTTGGGGAGAAAAGAAGGCGGAGGGTCAAAGAAAGCTGCTGCCTCCTGGATGAGGGAGAACATAAAACGATGGTGGGCTGGCAGGAATCCACCACAGATGGAGATGTGTAGTGGTTGGGGGGCTTTAGATGGGCTTCCTGCCGGGGGGGGGGTCAGCGGCCTGTCGACTCCTCTCCTCTACTGTGTCTTTACCTGTGGGTCACATGGTTGTTGAGGAGGCCTGGGAACGTCTGTTCTGTTTCAGTGCCTAATGAGCCACCTAGTAGAGACAGACAGACGGACGGACAGTCACCACCTGCACACTGTGTCTTTGCTTCATATCTGATACCAGGAGTCTCAATCATCACCATAAATGTGGGGGGCTTCTGCCCTGTGAAATGCTCAGACTGGTCTTCAATTAGCACTAGATAGTGAATCAGAAAATTAAGCCAATTCTATATTGCCTCTCATGGCTGCTAGCATACACGTTGTGATAAATATAATACTGGAGCGTAGAGGTTTCGTTCTCGACAGTGGGATCAGTATTTGAATAAACTAATCCTTCCTCGTGGTCTACTTCCAAGCTTCCTCCAGAGCTTTCAACCGCAGGGCTCACGATCTCCTGCGATCACGAGTTCAAAGTTTCGCTCAGGTCATCAAAGTCAACGTCAAAGTCAAAGTCTGCTTTATTGTCAATCGTGCAGCATGTGTGCATGCGTTTGTGACATGAATGTTACACTTACAGTTTGACCTCGTGTATAACAGCTTATGCAAGCTTCTAAAATAAGCTTCAAGTCTGAGATCATCCACATTAAAAAGCACAGCAGATGTTCCAAATGCCTGCGGCGTCTTACCATTATGGCAGCTGTACATCCACACACGATGGCCGTCATATCGACATCTGCATTTCACGATGTTATTGGTGTAGTCTGACTCAGGTACTTCATAGTTTGGATTAATTACTATCTGTGAGAGGAAGAGAACATGAACAAGTCAGGGATGAGCGTGGAAGGCCAGAGCTAAGGGCTGCAGTGTGTCCTTATTTAGAGTAACAAGGGAACCTGGGAGCTATTACCTGGAACATGTAATCTCCAGGTTTGACGTCAGTTATGTCGACCCACTGGCAGTCGATGTCGTGTCTGTAGGTATCCCAGCAGCCCACGGTGATGCCCTGCTCTCCAAAGTTAGCACACTCGTACCTCTTTTCAATACCTGCAGTAAATCATTACAATATTAACACAAGTTGGCAAATACATTAAACCCTCTAGGAACCAGTCATCAAACGTTAAAGCTGCCTGTATTGTGTTTAGAGCCAACTTTGACACATTATCATCTTACGGGGTTGTTGTGGTGAAGGTCAAAGCAAACAGTTCCACATGCACCCAGCAGACACAAAGCAACATTAGCATTTATTTGTAATCGTGTTTCTGGCGGCCGGATGAATGCAAGTCCAGTATCCCTCCTCCTTTTAGCTCTGTTTTGGTCTCCACCAATTTCTGCTGCTAAATGCTTCACTGTGTTCACCAGCTAGTCGATGACTTGAGCTCCTTTTATACAGCCTGTTCAAGGTCGGGAATGATGCAGCGTTATTCCACCTCAGGGTCCATACAAACACGGAATGGGGGGGGGGGGCATTGTGTTTTTGCTGTTAAGCTGGCAGTGGAGGTAGTGAAAGAGAGTCTGTGTAAATGGGGGAGGCAACAGGACGGTGTGCGACCCACCGCTGGAGGATCTTGTCTGTCAGCTGTCTGGTGCTGGGCAGGTAGCGTACGGCGGGTTTATCAGAACTGTTTTGCCGCATGTCTTTAAACGAGGTTGATGAAAGCAGTGAGACCGATCCAGAACAGCAAAGTAGCGGGCTGGAAAACCAAAACAATGAGCTGAAAGATGCTAAAAAGCTCCTTAGATCCGAGGGGAACGGCAGACTAGGGTGATGACCCTCTGTGGGTTCGTCACTACGAGTGGCTGCTTTCACGTTACACATTTAATATTGCGGTTCTCACCTTCATCACACTCCGAGTCCTCCAGACAAAAACTCGCTTTGTGTCCTTCTGCCACTTTAGTTCCATTTAGGCTGAACAGGTCATAGAGCGTAAACACCTCCATGCTGTGATAATGCCTGCAGACAGAGAGACAGGAACGTCGTTTTACAGACCCAAGTGGCACTTCTTGTTGTCTACTGTAGCTCGGGTCTCTGCTGCAGAACGTGCACCAAATGTTCTTTAAATAAAAAACAAAACAACTGGTTTGATTTTGGCCTGATGCACTCCGTCACAATTCTGCCAGTCAAAGGAGCCAAAGGTTTGCTGGCTGGCTGTGTGAACCAGCCAACGCAGAAACCACAAAAATGTTGGACTTTTTTTGCAGTGTTTTGCACAGAAGCTTCAGCTCACAGCACGCAGCCGATTACAGGGCAGCGGAACATGTGGAGGGGCAAACTGCTCCGCAAGCAAGACGTGATGGGGGCTGAGTCATCTCTCTTCCCTTGAATTAAATCAAACTTGAGATGTCAAGTCTTCTTCAATTACGTGGTAAAATTATCGAAAGGTAACGCCTCACGTCAAGTTCAAACTCAATCATTTTAAATCTTTGGAAGACTTATTTATAAAAGATGGCTTATGAAGGACTTTATGGTGGTGGTATCTAATGAAATTGTGATTTATGTCTTTGGAATATACACTGGTTACAACTGCTTCTGCAAATCCTCGGTGTCTGTGATTAAGAAAGATTATTGTAAGACAAAATGAGTATAATTTTTAAAAAGATATGAATCTGCCAGACCTGCGCCTGCCATCATTTCCCACAGGGCACAAATGCATTACAATACGCTCATTGTTCCGTCAGACGGGTTGCAGGAGTTTCCGTTTTGAATGCAAACATGGATTTTCTTATTTATGCTGCCAATATTCTGTGGTTACGTTCAAATCTTTTCCTGTCACTGCATGTATTTAATTGAAATATTTTATTAATTTCTCCAACTACTCTTAAAACCATACACGGTCACATATACATTTTAACAATATATGCATGTTTTTGGAACCCTGGAGAAAGACAGGCTAACGGTCTCCCCCTGCTTCCAGTCTTTATGCTAAGCTAGGCTAATCATCTCCTGGACAGTCTCCTAATTCCATAACCATATTTCACTGGAGGTTCAACAGCATGACAAAGACAATTTCAGCACCTTGTATTAGCAAACACATAGTTTGGCTTTGGTGATAAAGGACTGCTGCTGTGGAATTATCATATGATGAAATCTGGGATAAAAAAGAGCCCCAGGACCCTTTGACACTGACCTGTGACAGTCGTGCCACACCCAGGAGTGTCTTCCAGCTTTGGGCCGAAAGTCAGACTGGCCGTTGTTGTGGATCTGGGAGGAGAAGCGCAGCAGGCGGCGGTAGGAGTTGGCCGGCACCTGGCTGGAGGTGGAGGACAGACAGTTCTCCTCGTACGCGCACTGCAGCATGAACATGGGCCTGTCCTCCATGTAGGTGGTCTGCTCCACCACCTGAGGGTTCAACACCAGGTCAGGAGCCGCTGTGGACAGGATGACAACCCACAGGGAGGCAGACGGCGACAAAACACATTTAGAACCGTACAGAAGTGGCTCGCTCTCATTGGCAAGACAAACAACAGAGAAGCTCTGGCACGTGGCAAGTAAATGAGTGGTTTCGGTTTCAAACTGCAGGGCCCTGTTGTGATTCAGGAGGAATCTTGGGAGTTTCGGTTATGCAAACAGTCCTCCGAGGCAGAGCTTCTCCAGAGGCAGAAATCAGAGCAAAAGAGGAAACGCTTTTGAATTTGAATGTGCAAACTGACAAATGGAATATAAGTATAATTAAAAAGTGAAAGTGGCAATTACGTCTTCCCTTCCCTCATTCATTCATGACCATAAAGTGTCCAGGAGCTTTTATGGGCCAGCAGACACATTTTGCTGGTGTCACACTTCATGACCCCTGGACCTCCTTCACCATGAACAACACACGCGTTCGGGCGCCTTACTCTCCGAGCAGGAGACTCCGGCGGCGCTGCGTCCGCCTCCTTTGGGGCAGCTGAGGTGGGCTCCGTGGTGCAGGCAGTGGGACAGAGACATCTCAGTGCCGGAGCAGCGAACGCCACTCATCACCACGGCGTCGGCACTCACCTCTCCTGGCCAATACCACGTCTCCTGTCGGTAGGACACAGCTGACATTAGGGCGTAATGCAACTTTTTTTTTGTATCATTTGTTTAATGCAACAAGTGATAGTGACCTATTTATTTATTTTTTTAAATCGATATATTTTAATCCAACCATTATCAACCAGTGGGCCTCAGAGCGCCATCTATTCAAGGATTCATGTAAAAACGTTTTCAAATATCACCAACCAACCATGACGCATCATCAGATTGAGACGAATGTGTTTTGCCACGGATGCAGCGACACACAGTGGATGTGTTTTTGAACCAAAGGGTGATGTGGGCGACAACCTTAGTGTGGTGAGGACACGTGAGCCTGAACGCATTAACGTTTGGAATCGTGATGACGGGCCGTGCAGAGCACAGAGTGCTGAATGTGGTGAAATCCTGTCAAACGAGGCGCTAAAACCATCGAATCGCCAGAGACACTTAAACGCATCAGGATTCACAGCAGCAGACGCCTGCAGTGAAACTGTATTTAAGCACCATGCTTATTACTATTATCCCTATTACTTTATTTATTTTTTTTTTTTAAGCAGCAATGCCATTATCATTCTGCACGAAAGTCCTGCAGCAGAGGTATTATCAGTATAATGTACAAATCTGCTCGTTATGCAAAATAAACCCTTTATTATGACATATATCACCGGATTGTTATTACTAAGGCATTAACATGGAACTGTCAAACATTTCTTTAGAAACTATTGCATCTGTATGAAGGAATCATTTTCGATTGTATCAAGTGTTGTAGATGAAACTGTATGAAAATCTGGTAACTACAGTCAAACACAAACACCTCTGAAACGCAGCGGACCAGAATCAGAAAGTGGCAGAAAATGGAAAAACTAAAGTGCCTCAAAACTGTACTCAAGTAAATATTTTTTACGTTTATGCCGTTTTCACCAGTTACTCACTGGTATGACTCTCACTGAAGAGTAACTCAAAGCTAGTGATTCTGCTTTGGATGCCCTGTTTTATAAATAGCCTACTAATGAAAAAATTAATCCTAACTTTTAAATGTTATAGGCATGAAAATAATTGATTTCACGGCACTGAATAATTTCAGAAACGTGAGATATCACAGTAACGCAGAAGAAAGGTGATTCTCTACACTGACCACTAGAGGGCCCACCCTATCCTTCTATAGCATCAAGAGTTGGGACATTATTGAATCTTCTTGTTACCAGCCACCATATCAAAGAGATGACTAGATAGTAAGAACGTGTTCCCATGTCTCTAATATACATCTTACTGTATATAACATAACATTACACTATTAACATTATACATAAGTTAACTACTATTGCAACAGACTCATTTCTTTCTCATTCGAGATAAACCTGACATCCCATAATCATACAGACATTTCCACTCATAAAGCTCTGCTCTTCGATCCTCGGCTCTGCAAACACTTAAAAAACAGAACTGTGCAGCTTCCTATTTCATCCTCACGTTTAGGCTTTACATTGTCTGCCACTCTGAGAATTCATTTTAATATTAGCAGCCATATACTTCCATAGAATGAAACCTGCTGTATATTAACTAGCAAAAGGATAAATGTAACAAATGGCAGGTACACGATAAGTGTCTGATTCCTGTACATTGCTGTTAATCTCATTCACTATTTATTAAGTGTTTCCATAATTCCTCACAGATGACTTTGACAATCTTCTCTGACAAAACCTTTTTTTTCCTTTTCTTTCGGCAGCTAAGATTGAAAAGACCCAGCTTCAAATATAGTGAAAGTGTGATCATCTCAGAAATATTCTATGCAGTCCTACAGAGAGAAATTAATGTGGGAGAAAGGAAGGTTGACCAAAGAATAAGAGAAGAGAAAATATAAACTGGAGGTCAAACTATTCAAAGCAGAGGAAGACTCGGAGGTTTATTTTAATTGTCATTCCCTTTCATTGCTGTACCCTACAAAGTGTATGTAACAATCCTCGGCTTGCTCAGGTGCATTTCAGTGAAGCTGGCAGGTGGTGACCCTGCTGCATCTTCTCTCTCTGCTGGCTCCACAGGACCAGGTGGGCCTCGCCCGTCCAGTCGCAACAGAACATTAGTGTCCCTTTCAATCCGTGTGTTCAGTTTTCTAAAGTGAATCTTTTATCATCGAGGCGAAGAAGTCCGTCATCAACATCCTATTTTGCACCGTCAGCGCTCAGCCAGGTGGTTACTGCTGAGCCAGCGCAGCTCAGTAGAAATGGGTAGGTGCGCGTGCACACGTAACACTTCAACCCAAATCAACTGATGTACTAGCTATGTAATTCACACGAAGGTTCCTGGGAAGGATTACGCAGTTTGGATTGCTTTTAAGGAAATGGAGACAGATAGAGAATCACATTTCCAATGCAAAAAAGTAAAAAATTGGCTTTAAGTGAATTCCTCTGGAAATCAGCAGCTGTTTAACTGTCTAAGAACTGTGTCTCTAGTTTCCCTATTATTAGTGAATGGCAGCGTTCTTTCTGGGAAACGTCCTAATAGCTAATTAGTAAGAAATTGAGGACTTGCGTTATTGCACACAGCAATACACCGATCAAGACTTGTGGGCTTTTCCTGCAGAAGAGCCTGCGTTTAGGTTTGTATTGTCTAGGTGTGATAGACTGGAACAACATTAAACACAATATACACCATTTGTTGGTTGAAATCACCCAGAGAGGCTGACTTCCAACTGCTGGCTGCTGCGACTCGTACCTGGAAAGCGTTGCTGGCGAAGCCCAGGCCCAGCTGTCTGCAGGCCACCATGGCCTCCATGGTTCCCCAGCCGTCACTGCACACCGTCCCCCACACCAGCGAGCCGTTCCTCTCCATCAGCACCTCCACTCGGCCCTCATAGGGGTTACGACCGCCACTCAGACGCAGCTACGGCCATGAAAAACACAACAGGCTTTAAAGGCTAAATCCACACTTTACTTTTATATGAATGAGTGATGCTTGACATGACAGCTGGTGCAGGAAGCTGTCATTCTCAAAATGATATTTACAGTTCTGATGATTGTGTTATAGATCTATATGATCAAAACATCGTCACATATTTAGGTGGTCTACAGGAGACCATACGTATGCATAAAATACATGGAAAGACAAATCTAGTCTCCGGTTGTAGCACCTGTAAGTGCATGTTCTTGCATGTAGGGTTTGTGATCGTGTTTCTTGTGAGCGAGTACGCTGCCGTGGTGTTTTGACCGAAACAAAGCCGACGCTCACCGACTCCCGGAAGCCCATAGCCGGAACGTTACATCTGACGGCTGCATCCTCCTCGTGGCTGCAGCCGAGAGACTCCTTGTTGAAGAAACACTCTGTGATGGACTTCTCAAATCCAGAGCACTCCACCTCGTTCATGTGCACGGGGCCCATGCCTGAGAAACACAGACCAGATGAAACTGAGAGGGAAGAACAAGTGATCGTGGCCGAGAGAAGTCTGTGTCGTGTCTTGATTTAGTTTCATTTCACCATCTCTCGGCAAGAAAGGTTTAAAAAAAGGTCACATTTATTAATGATTTATTAATTAGGGGCGGCTGTGGCTGAGGGGGTAGTGCGGTCGTCCATTAACCCCAGGGTTGGTGGTTCGATCCCAGCTCCCGCTGTCTGCATGTCGAAGTGTCCCTGGGCAAGACACTGAACCCTGAGT
>JAVQJF010046488.1:0-29179 GCA_036023855.1 Gadopsis marmoratus
GTGGTGTGAGTGTCCCCTAAATGTCTGTTTGTCTGCCCTGCGATTGACTGGCGACCAGTCCAGGGTGTTTCCCTGCCTCTTGCCCAAATGTTAGCTGGGATAGGCTCCAGCCCCCCCCTGCGACCCTTTGGGATAAGCAGTTTGGATAATGAATGAATGAATGAATAACCAGATTGAAAGTATTACTTTCCTTTTATTTTTCCAGTGCGTCTCCTTTTCCTATTCCCAGAGAGGACCCAGTGTTGCTGAGCATTCACTTCTTGCTCAGTACAACATCAGCCATTCATTGCTGGTTAGTGGTCAGCATATTAAGTACCTTGCTCATTGGTATTTTGATAGCAATCTATTTGATTTATTTCATGGTTAGTCCTGGGTTTTGAAACTGCAACCTTCTGATCAGAATCCACCTCTGTCCTGAAGATGCATATTTCTGGCTAGAGACAGGGCAACACTGTCTCTTTGTGGACGCTCAAAGAACTGCATTAAGATTATTAGGAAGCAGAGAAGTAATATTAAAACTGGTGGCACACTCATTTCAGGTTGGATGGGCATAATATTAGCTCTTTGAGATACCTAGGCACTGAAAAAGATGACCTACCGCCTAGAGGGGGAAATTACAATAAGAAGCTGTTGCGGCAGGAGACTTATTGGATCTACCCCATCAAGACCTTGTCCCCTCATGGTTTATATGAGGCCTTTGATATTAAGCCTTCCTTGTAGGCATGTCATATTATTGTACAATTATTATCCCCTAGGATCTATAAGTACACATGGAATCAAAAACAAACTGCATACAAAGAATATTAGTAACATTTCACGGTGATTTGCCTGAGGAAGACCTCTTTTTTTACTCAAAATGTTGCTAATAAAATTAAAGGTAACTGTGATTCCAGATACTCCTTGTATTGCAATTTAATTGATTTTCTTTTTTTATCCCACTGTAGGGACCGCTGGAACTCCACAGATGAATTTGTTCATTGTGTGAAATTAAAATTGTTACGCTTACAGTTGTCCCTCTCCTCCAATCCCTTCCTGTAACTGTAACCTGACATCTGCTGGATTATGCTCTGACCAGTTCAACAAACCTCCAGCTCCCCTTTTGTTTGCTCTCTTACCTCCTCTTATGAGATTGACTGGTTTATTAATTAATTGTCTATCATTTTCCCTTCTTTAAGGTGAATTTAATGACAGTTAAATTCTGTTATTTAATGTAAACATTGTTTACATTTGATAGCTGGAAGTGAGTGTAATCACTCCAATTCATCTTTTTGTACCAGTTAATGTGTTAACGCGACATAATTTGGTGCCTCTTTGAGGCTATTCATTATTGTTACATATTTTGGTATCTATAAAGCCATATCAATCCTACACCACTGTGGTTTTGTGGATGTGCACATGACTAATTGAACTTAAATTCCATTAGACCCCTTTTTCTTTCAGTTTATTTTTTTTACAATGAAATGATCAAAATCATCAAGATATGAACATCTCACACAGTTGCATTATTTTGGAACTGCACATATTGTATTCCTTAAAATTGTCATTGTATTTCTATCATATATGGAATCTGTGTGGGGGAAAAAATAGTGCATGTGCACAGAGTTGCACTTTAAAAAACTTGTAAATAGCCAGAAGATATTTGAAATGGTCAGAAATGACAAGATATTCTGAAATGTGCAGTCATTGGCTTTATATGTAGGTTGAATTACAAAAAAGTTACACAAACCATACAAACAATATGCATAAACATACCTACCATAGTTAGATTACTTAAATAGGGAATAATATTAAAGAACTATCTGTTGCAATTTCACATTACAGCTGCAGCCAGCAACGACATATATCAGAGCAACAAAGGGTGACTTGTGCAGTAATACATTTCAGTGGTCTGGTTAGCATGTCAGTTAGCAGAAGGCAAAGTAATAGAACCCAGATTCACCTGAGCTTTCTAGCCTCTTAAAGGGGAATTAACCTAAAAGTAGCCAAACAAATGTCAGGCTAAACCTTTGAAATACTTACACATCCAATATTTTTGTGCAGGCGTACTAGTGAAATGTTTGCCGAGTGATGGTGAGTGTGCGTGAGGTTTATTTATTGCAGGAGAACGCTGACAGTTGATGCTGGTTTAGTCATTCATATGAGATTTCTTGTTTTTCTGTGCTTCTTTCATCCGTCGCTCTGTTCAGGCTCACGAGGTTCGATATGGTTCATGTGTGTAACACTCTTAGATAAGCCCTAAAACATGTGATCTATGAATTCCCTTGAAATTAGACAGCTATGTGTTCTTGCTGATGGCAGAGTGCAGTAGGCGGTGAGTGTTACTGGGTCCAGATGTTGTTTAATCTGACATAATTTCAACATTTCCTACAGGTTAAACAGAATATTAGTGACTTGAGGGTTCTTTACTACTTCTGACTCCTTTTAACCTCATTTGTCTATTTTAAAGATTTCTGGACCTTTCTACAGTAAGCCTGCTATCAGAGTTTAAATGCAGACTATGCAGGAAGTTGCCATCTGCTATACGATAACCATGCCAACTCACAACTGTGTGACTGTAGCCAAGCAGAGGGAAATGAAGGCACAGAGGTGTATTGTATATCAAACACACTCTGGTGGCTGTTAAAGGACTCAAGCAGGGTGGTTATTAAGCAGACAGTACAGCATATGGTCAACTCTACATAAAAAAAAAAAACTGGATGTGCAGCTTTAGAATGCTGCAACTAAACCACGTGTATTTCAGAGAATATATCTGTGATCAGCATCCCCCTGTGGAGCTGGTAACATGGGCCAATGTATGTCATTTGTTATGTTTTGTTTTCAAAAGCCTTAAAAAGAAAAAGGACCAGGATTGTCTGACCCCAGCCCTGCTATAGAGACATAAACTCAACAGGTTTTTATAGCATCTCTAATCTTGTAACCTCAGTGTGAGCTGGGCATTAATCACCTGCTGTATGTCATATCACAAATGATGTGATACGTGGAATGATAAGGTAAAGGTACAGCGAGTAGGCGACCACAGAGGAGTCGAATTCAACAGAAACAGTAAAGACAAATATTGCAGGCACAAAAGGATCACTGATGGGAAGTAAATTACAGGCTACCGAATAACAAAAAAGTTAAACAAGTCATAGAAGTGCAAAAATGAATATATGATTGACATTAACGGACTCTCCCAGATACAACCATCGTGTTTCCCACCAACCTGAATCCACTGAATATATTAAATATATCTATGCAAAAGTGTACACTTTGTTTAACACAGATTAGTTCCATTGTAGTCAGCAGCACCGTGTGGGACAGCCGATGCGTCGGCAATAATGTCAGTGGTAAAAGAACTAATTTCCATTTTAAATAACTAAACTGAAGATCTAAAACTTTAATAAAAAAAAAAATCACTGCTCCAGCTAAAATAAAAGTAAAGGAGCATTTTCTACCTTGGTACAAAAGTTAAAGTACTAAATAAGCTGGATGCACTAATGTGCAAGAGGTATTTTAATGTTGTATGTGGTTTAGTTACAGCTATCGGATAAATGTAGTGGAGTGCAATATTATATATTCTGTTGTGGAGAAAAAGTATAAATTAAGCTAAGCTAAATTAAGTTGCAGTGCCCCAAACCTAAATATACATTGTAAAGGTTTAACTGGTTATCTGACTTTCCATAGATGTATTTATAACAAGAACATTATGACACATGTCAGCTTTTACTGTCGGAAAGTAACCGTTTTGATATCAGGCTATGCTGGTAAAATCCCAAATCTGGCTTTCAATACAGTACATTGAATGTGATGCCCAATGCACCCTCAAACTTCATGAGCTGCGAGTTCCCCCTTCTAAGTTGTATTCATAAACCAACTAGATTTTAAGGAGTAAATTATGAACTTTAAGGATTAACTGGTCAGCAATCAGTTATAGCTTCCATAACGACCATCAGCTTTACTGCTAGTGTGCAATTTATTAATCGAAAGAAAGACGATTCGTTTTCAGACTTCTCACTGACTGGCTGCAATGGAAGTGACCTTGTGAACACTCTGGGACTCTGCTGTTCTCTCTGGTTACATGTTTCTCCCCCCGTTGATGACGTTGCCTCCTGGAGGGGCGATGTGGATCGAGTCCAGGATGGGCCGCAGTATCTGGCCGAACGGTCTGGAAATGGAAGGAGGAGATTTGATTTGATATTTTAAACTGAAATCATAACACAACTGTTGCACATATTTTAAACCCTATTCCTATGTCACTGCATATCAACAGAACTACTGTGTGTTTACTGTTTTTTCTACTGTGAATTTCACTATAGTATAACTGTAAACACACTTGAGGAAACCCTCTCATTTAAGGTGACATCTACACACCATACTCTACTCCGTACACTCTTAAGTCTACTACCATGCCTTTGAGCATCTGTATAGATAATGATCAATTATTGGAAGGCAGGGTTGCATGAGCTTAGTCATTATTACAGCTGCAACTAGTGCTGTCTGTTCTCTGTCTTAAATGCAGCAAAGTCACATTTGCAGTAGAAGTCTCTGCTCCACCTGCATCATCGAATAGCCTGCCACTCCTGATTAGCCCACTCCCCCAAGATTATAAGACTCTGTCCTTCAGCTCTGTGACTCCCACTCCCCCCCCCCAAAAAATAACCACTCCAGGCAGAACAAAGGGATCCAGTGTGAGTTTAATATTTTAGTTTCACCTTTTAATATCCTATTTCGGTTGATATGGCACGTGTTGTTTTGAAAGTTAACAGATGATTTTGTATTTTATTATGTTAAATTCTTGAGTGTAATCCTATGTGAATTAAGGAGAAAAGGGAGAAATGCCACATTGTTGATGCATTAATGATGTAAGTTAAAACAATAACCTAATTTATTATTAATATTGTTTGTTTGACACTATTAACATCTGTAATATTTCCCCTTAAATATTCCTTTTGTAAAGAAAAAAAATCATGCACCATCCAACTGTAACCATTTCGATCCACAGTTGACTAAAATAATCAGATGCTCTGTGAGTCAACGGCACCACAAACAAACAGCTCTTTCAACTTGTGTCTGCCCTTTGACTGGCCATGTGACGGCTAAAAAGAGATCAATATGAGTTTTCACAACAGTTCAGCTAGTGCACTGTTAGAAACGCCATATTGGCTGGCAGAATACATAGTTCACATGTTGTAATGATCCATGCGCTACATGATTTAGTTATAAGGAATCATTAATCTCAGTGCACCTAAAGACAGAGAAGCAAAATGAGCTTTTTGATTTTAGCTGTTACATTTAATTGTAAAGCCAGTATGACGAGGGTCAAAGACCTGCCACTGAGCCGCTGTCTTGCTTAGAGTTCATCAGGACAAACACATCATCACGTGGTCTTTGGTTGTCAGCTGACAGACTCGAGTTTAAACTCACGTGGAGAGGACTTCAGATGGAAGGTCGGTGATGTAGGAGGGGATGGACCTGCCTGTTAGGAACTGAGCCACCTCGTTGGTGAAGGTGTTGCAGTTGTGCTCGAAGAGACGATACCGGTCACCTCTGAACCGAGAAAGAATGGAAGAGAACAACAGCTTTCATGCATTGTGACCGGGCAGTAAAAAGTATGAATATATGATTAGACGGATTACTGCTACGGTCATTTTAGCAGGTGTGCATCTGCTTTGGGACATTATATTTAATACATAAACGACTGATACCTTTCCTGCATGAAGGAGGAGAGAAGAAGAGATGGATAACAGCTACTCGACCTGTATGAGCTTTCTCCCAGGGAAGAGAGGTAATCCATGAAGATCTCCTCCGACACTTCGGTCTCGCCCAGCTCTACCACTGTGTCTGGAGGACCCAGCATGGTCCCGCCCTGACAAACACACAGCAGAGATATACTGAAAGAGCTACTGGAAAGAGTCACTGATGTTTCAGTGGCCCAGTAGTTACTGTCTCTGAAGAGGTGAGAAGGTGCTTTGTTGCATGTAAAATTCAGATGTTTGAGAATTAACTGATCTTGATTCTCAAAGGTAGATTTCTATCACTTCCATCGGGACACACCCTGTGATCATGCATTATAATCAAGTAGCTTCAGAGGGGGAAGCCCCAAATCACATGTCAAAGTTTGTTTTGTCGGGGTGTTTCTCTGATTAGTGTGGATAATTGCTGAGGTAGATTACATCACGGGAAGATACTTGCTACACAGTTGGGAATTGTTGTGACAGCAGAAACATGTTAACTTATCTCAAACATCTGAGGTTTCATCAGTCCTTAAGAATTACAAGAGCAAGGGCATCGTTCCAGAGTTGCCGTTTTGCACAATCACGTAGCAGACATGAATCTCAGAAAGGCTAACCTACCGGTCTCAGACTTCTTTGTGCTCCCTGTTCTTATTTAGTTACCATTAACAGTGATTGGGGATAAGGATAAAGCTGGCATCATCCTATATTTTTAGATTTGATCTATTTTTCTTGAGAAGCCCAAAACCCAACCATGCATTTATCCTAACAACAAGTACGTCTGTGTAGCCAAAGCATGCTATATGTTATTCCTCTGTGTGCCATTGTGGTTCAAAAACTATTAAAACTATAGAGTCGCACCGTGTGACACGTTCTCCCTCATTACGATGAACTGCTGTAGTTTATTTCGAGTCAAACCCACATGTGCTGTCCTGATGTCAGAAATAGTCAGTGATGCACCAAATGTAGCATGGGTCTGTTTGCTGTAACTGCATGATGTGGCTGCATGATGGTGCCTCGTCTTCTGTATGTGTGCAGCAGTCTAGGGGTGGGTGGTCTACATTTCCTTCATGAGCCTGTTTGGAACAGCCAGGAGCCGGTCCACTTGTTACAGACTTACCGGTGAACAGCTGGAGATGCCCTCCCCTCCGAAGAAGAACTCATCGCCGTATGCCACTATAGC
The DNA here is from genome assembly GCA_036023855.1 of Gadopsis marmoratus. Classification (NCBI taxonomy): domain Eukaryota; kingdom Metazoa; phylum Chordata; class Actinopteri; order Centrarchiformes; family Percichthyidae; genus Gadopsis; species Gadopsis marmoratus. The sequence goes on from JAVQJF010046488.1 coordinate 6,895, forward strand.
TGTGTGCCTGGAAGAAAAGCACAAGACGATCACAGGGGTGAATTCAGGTCACAATATTTCAATATCAATATATATATTCAGTAAATAGATTAATTGAAAATTGCATCTCAGTGTCTCTTTACCAAATAACAAGCCACAAAGCAGTTAGCAAAACAAATAACTTAATTATTACAATGATGACTTTTGGCAACAGTTGAATACATACTACACTTAAACTGACAAACCCAGCCTTGTATTGATCATTGCAATTTACTATTGTAGCGTATCCCCTGGCCTACAACTCCCCTCAGCCTATTGCGCTTCCCTTTGTGATTTCTGAGACTTTCTGAAATTCAAAAAAAGTAGCTGTCTTTAGCAGCGTTCTGTGTTTTACGAGGGATTTTTAATGCCCGTGTTATCTCTGGGACCAGAAATGGGGCCACTGGCCTACACCTGCTGGATCCACACATTCTGAGCGATGCACTGTTTTCATGACTCAGGAATGTCTGACTTGCATAGGTCCCAGGAAAGCCAGCTGTCAAAATAGCAGAAGATTCATACCAGATACCGTCCAGCTGCTTTCCTGCAACGAAAAACGGGAAAGGTGGTGAGAAGAAGTTGGTGGCGGATGACCGTCTGTGCAAAGCAGCAACTTGCGAGTTTGATGTCAACCCGCAAAAACGAACTTTGAACCACCCTAATTAGGATAGGAACATGAACACCGTGTGTTTGCTAAATAAAATGAATTAAAAAAAACAACTAGACCTTCATAATTGAATCAAAGACCCGATGGATGCATGGTAACTGTACATGCATGAATGCGTCTTTACAACGGCACGGCCGGGAAGGCGTCTCCACCCGGGATTTGTTATTCCCACTCATTTATCCCCAAGGCCAGGCTGCATCTTACTTACCTAACATGATGGGACTGAGGTTGCGAGCCATTCCTCTCGATAGATCATAAATATACAGTTGTACATTGTACCGCGTGGCATTCTGATCCATAATGTAAACCCCAATACAGCTTTTTTTTTATTATTATTTTTCTGCTGGCCGGCTAAGCTAGAGACATATAAAGGTCCAGCTGACTGGGCGGTTCTATGAATGATGTCGTCACGTCTAAAAATACGCCAAACACTTCCGATGCCACTGCTTTCAAAATAAGGACCTTATTGAGAAACGCACGTGCATATTTTGAAAGACAGTTGTGTGTTTTCCGGTATCACCCTCGTTATCGCTACATGACTTGACAATTTAATTGCAACAGCTGACGGCGGTTTCGGTGCGTGTGTCTGGGCCACGAAGCAGCAGCTGACACAGAGTCTTCAGGCTTTAGTCCTATCAGTCTTATCAATATAGTGCGGGTTCAGTAGAATGAGAAGACATTGTCGTTGAATAAATGAAAAGATAAACAAGACATTGCTGTTGAATAAATGTCACATTATATTGTAAACATATTTATGATGCTGCCGTCTCAGCATTTTAAATATTGCGGCTTACTAGCTATCATTAAAACCGGGACACCCACCCATGCATGTGCTGTAATCCCCGATGACCGCTGGGGGGCGCTGACAGATGACGATGATGATCTCTGGCCCACATTCCAGGACAGATGGTGGCGGTAATGCGCCTAAAACGCTTAACCAAAAGAAGAACAGTACCGCCTACCAGCCACAACCCTCCCAGCTTCTGGACCAAAATAGACAATTGAGGGCTGAGCAGCTGACATCAACTAGAAATGGCTGCCACCGGAGTACTTCCCTTCATAAGGGGGGTAGACCTCAGTGGAAACGACTTCAAAGTAAGGCTTTTAAGCAACATACGTTGATTTGCTTGGCTCGCTAGCTAGTTAAAGCTAATAGAAGTTAGAAACTCAGAGCAACACACGGCTAAAAGCTGAAGTAGCACTAGCTTAGCTCGCCGTTGCTAGCATTGGGCGTTAGCCGGTTGTCAAGATGTTTGACATGGACAAAGTAGTAGTCTGTCCTCGACCACAAGCGTCCTGCCCGGCGGTTAACATATACGACTAGGTGGAGGGGTTTGTGAGGGCTGCTTCTTTACTTTGTTAGCTGTTCGATTATTCTGGGTAGTTTGGGCATAACGTACTTGTCATTTCCAACGTCACGTCAGCTAGCTAATTTAGCTTCAGTGTTGGCTAACTGGCTGCCTGGGGTCAGAAGCACAAGCTCCCTGTCGGAATACGTCAGCGTGGCGGTAGATAATGCTACGGCCAAAACCAGTCACGTTAGCTCACGTCGTAGAGTTTGCTAATGTCGTCACACGTGTAGGTGTTGACACTCTTTGCTAGCTTAATTTGGGAGGCTGGTGAAGTAGTCCAGCTGGCAGCAGTGACAGCTGAGATCATCGGGCATGTATCTGAACTAAAAGAATAATTTGGGTACTTGGCTGTAGCTGCCACGTCAGTATGGGAACAGTACAAATACGCTGGTTAAATAGCGTGTTTATCGATTAGTTCGTGAATGCCCGATGACTCATATCTAATTTCAGCCCGCGTAGGATGACATCATTTCCTCTGCCAAAGTGTGTCCTAGGTCATAACGACTGTAACCTGCACTTTCCAGTTTTTTTTACTGTAAACTATAATATAGACAGACCATCACAGCTGGCTGTCCGATGTGTGCTTTCAAAGCCACCCATAATGTCAACACCAAGGGCATTAAAGTCACTTTTCTCATTCTTCTATATTCACAAGGCTAAACTGCAGCGTTTGATACATTTGGTAATGAATGATGTGTAAATGATTTTGAAAAATATGCCTTTCTACTGTATTTGCTGGACTTGTATTAAAAGGCTTCTGCCGGTTGCAGTTCAACAGATCTCCGTGTGTAACGGTAACTCTTAAGCCTGGATCTTGTGTAAATATTTCAGGTTGAAATGATTTCAGTAAATAACTGACTATTGTGTCGTACAGGCAAATGTCAGTTAGGTTTTGTTTGCACACTCCACCAACTCCACCACAATTCAACATTGCTAAACTAGGAAAATACATATCATTGATAAATAAAGTAAAACTAGTATTACTGATGTCAGTAGTCATTCTCTCTCCTCTTCTTCTTCCTCTCTCCACTGCCTGTCTTTTCAGGGTGGGTACTTCCCAGAGCATGTCAAGTGCATGAGCAGTCTGCGATGGCTGAAACTGAACAGGACGGGCCTGTGTTACCTCCCAGAGGAGCTGGCCTCTCTGCAGAAGCTGGTGAGACGTTCACGGCTATTTGCTACTTATTAGCTTGTTGTCGCATCTGTAAATATGAAGGCATTCATTCAGAACATTAGTGTTCTTCATTAGAATGAATGGGCACGCTTGTTCTTTGATATTAATTTGTTTTTATTGTCTTTATTCTCAATAATAATAGAAACTGTGGTAAATTTCTGTTTTTTTTGTCATCAGGTTAGTATTTTTGTTGTTTGGTGTTGTGTACTATTTGAACCTAGATTTATCCATTTGGATGTGCCACCTATTACTGCATTGTTGATAGCCATATTAATCTCTGAGTCAAAGCATGCCATGTGCGGGTAACAGAAGATGTCACATCAGCAGATTGGTGCATTTCATCAGCTCAACCTCACCTGATTAAGAGCACATACAGTCCTACTTTCGTCCTCTGTCTCTGATTGGATTATCTAATCTAAACCTCCAAAACTGCCCATCAGCAGGCCACAGGGCAAAAGATGATCTATGCTAACATGCTTGCTCTTACCAGGTGTAAGTAAATAAGATTAGTCTGTTATCATGGCTAGGCACCACAGTGTCTGGGCTGTGTTTATCTGAAATCTACTTTGATTTGATCATATTTCCAATTTAGCCAGAGACAGCTGGGCATTACTGCAAGTGGTACATTGCACCACAGTGAACTTGTCAAGTATATTTATGGGATTTCAGATGATTATGTTTTGTCTCTTATTTTTCCTCCTTTAGGAGCATCTTTCAGTGAGTCACAACAGCCTGACCACCTTACATGGAGAACTGTCCAGCTTACCAAACCTACGGGTAACTGACACCCCACACGTGCATAAGAAAATACACATATGCACATGCTTTTGTTAGTACTGCTTTGATAAATTCATCCGTGTTTTCTGGTCTGACCAGTATGGCCTGTTTCTTCTTGTACCCATGCGTAGTTATTATTTTGTCCTAAATGTGTTTCATTATGCGTGCAGGCGGTTGTAGCCAGAGCCAACAACCTGAAAAACTCTGGAGTCCCAGATGACATTTTTCAGCTAGATGACCTCTCTGTGCTGGTACATAATAATCTCACACAATCCCCCCTCCTCTGTTCACCACACCCTTGAAGATTTTTTTTCTATACAGTCTACACCACACTTCCTTTTATTTATGGTCCACTGCATTAACTTCACACCTATCACCTTCCCTCTTTTTCAATTGTTTATGAAACGTTAACTGTCCCAAAAATAACTACTACAACAACAACAACAATATCATGTTTTTCCACACGCTTCCCTTCTCCTTCAGGACTTAAGCTACAATCAGCTGACAGAGATCCCCAGGGACCTCGAGAACAGCAGGAACATGCTGGTGCTGAATCTGAGCCACAACAGCATCGACTCCATCCCCAACCAGCTGTTCATCAACCTGACAGACCTGCTGTACCTGGACCTGAGCGACAACAAGCTGGACAGCCTGCCACCCCAGATGAGACGCCTGGTTCACCTGCAGACACTCACCCTGAACAACAACCCTTTGATGCATGCCCAATTACGGTTAGAAGACATGACCTTCTTTCGTGTTACTTTACATCTTTACCCAAACACTCAGAAATTCCTAGATCTTATGTTAGGCCTAAAACTAAGTGGTACATTTATTTAGAAAGCAGAAATATGCATTTATTTAGTGCTGCTCTGACTGTCTGTATGTGCGTGTGTGAGCAGCCAGCTGCCTGCCATGGTGGCATTACAGACTCTCCACCTGAGGAACACCCAGAGGACCCAGAGCAACATGCCCACCAGCCTGGAGGGACTAACACATTTAGCAGGTAGCGCACACACACACACACACACACTACTCTCTTGTAACTTCCAGACTACCTATTTAGGAACCTGGCACATTTTCCTTCCTACTTTTACCTCTTAACACTTATACATATGGTACATTTCTCACCAATATGTTGCTTTGTGTGCCTCCTCAAATACTCTCCGTCTGGGGAAACATGCTTTTTACAAACACATGTTCCCTCTTGTCTCTCACAGACGTTGATCTGTCCTGTAACGATCTGACCCGGGTTCCGGAGTGCCTCTATTCACTGGGCAGCTTGAAGAGGCTCAACCTAAGCAGTAATCAGATCTCAGAACTGTCCCTCTGCATCGACCAGTGGACTCAGCTGGAGACACTTAACCTGAGCCGAAACCAGCTCACCTCGCTGCCTGTAAGGACAATAATGGCCACTGCCACTGTCTTTTTGTCTAATAGTTATTTTGATGCATTCCCCTGTATAATTTCTGTAAGATGTTTAACATTTGCTTGTGTGTCTCTGTCCAGTCTGCAATCTGTAAGCTGTCCAAACTGAAGAAGCTGTATGTAAACTCTAACAAAATGGACTTTGACGGGGTTCCACCAGGCGTTGGCAAACTGTCCAGCCTCACTGAGTTCATGGCCGCTAACAACAACCTAGAACTTATCCCAGAGGGCCTCTGCAGGTGAGCGTAATACACAAACAAACACAGATTGAGGCCACTGTGATTGATGATATTGATATTTTGGCTCATACAAACCACTTAAATTTTTTACATCCCGATCGCTGACTCTGTCATCTAATATGTTCCCCTAAAAGGCCGCATCATTACGAAGAACCATTTAACGTTGGTTTTACACAGCCAAATTACACAGCTGTGTAGACATATTGGTTATGGCAGATTATCTATAGATACTGAATTTATGTGACTATGTGGTTTTGTGTTGTGTTCTAGGTGTGGCAAGCTGAAGAAACTGGTGCTGAATAAAAACCGCCTGGTAACACTGCCTGAGGCCATCCACTTCTTGACTGATTTAGAGGTACGATACTCATACGACACCTAAAGAACTCAGATAACACTGGACTCAGCATTTATATTGGGTATATGGTGGAAAATTGTGGGTTTTATTAAAAGTGTCAAAAAGCGGATTAAAGTTAATGTGGCTGCAATGTCCCTCATGACTGGAGTGAAAATATAGAAAATGTTTTAATCATACTTTTGACTAAAACAAAGTCTGCTACAAAATATATAAGATTGAATGAATAGATTAAGTAAAAGTAAATATATTTCACATCCAATACAAACATCACGATAATTTAAGAAAATATTAAGATTGTTACCATGTAGTGATAATAATCAAAAACGTATGTAGAACACAGTTGTACACAGTCCATTTTGAGTTTCTCTAGGAATAATACACAGGACCTGAAATGATTAAGCAATTGAAAGGTAGTTCTCTGTAACATCATAATGTTTCCATCGAATACATAATTAAATATAACTTTGTTTGTGGAAAAACGGTTTGGCACAGAGATAAACCTTTTTGCATTAATGTATGTTTCTGTAGATTCTGGATGTACGTGAGAACCCCAACCTGGTGATGCCTCCCAAACCAGTCGACAGAGCAGCAGAGTGGTACAACATTGACTTCTCCCTCCAGAACCAGCTCCGGCTGGCCGGGGCCTCGCCTGCTACTGTTGCTGCTGCTGGAGGAGGTCAGTGGAACTAAAGCTTGCGCATGAATGTATTGGATTGGGTAAAGTATTTGTGCCTTTTTGTGTTTTTGCCAATACAACTTGTGTACATTGTAGAGGTTAAAATCTGTTTGTGTGTCCAGGATCCAGCCCCCGAGATCCCCTGGCGAGGAAAATGAGGCTGAGGAGGAGGAAGGACTGTTCTCAGGACGATCAGGCAAAGCAGGTGCTGAAGGGCATGAGTGACGTCGCACAGGAGAAGAAGAACTTGGAGGTAAGGAGAAAGAACGATGAGCTACACAGGCCACAGGAAGAACGATCTATACGGCAGAGTTGAAATGCATTTTATTTACCACAAAATCTGCTTTTCGCAGGAGAATGGGGATTTGAAATATGCTGATTTAAAGATCCGACGCTGGGACAAGAGTCTAGAGAAACCTCAGCTGGACTACTCTGAGTTCTTTATGGAGGATGTGGGCCAGGTAATATATATATATATATATATATATATATATATATGTGTGTGTGTGTGCGCTCTCCTTTCTCAGCTACAGCCAACCAAAGTGCCTTTAAGTGCTTCAGTAGAGCTGTGGCGTAACTCTGCGTCTCCCAAGCATTAATTATAAAAGTGTAGAATTAAATGTTTTTTGTTTTTTTTGAAGACACATGTCAGATCAGATTGTTCTGCTTTGCATCGTACAGATATTAGTATGCAGTGGATATCTCTTCTCTTCCTCCTTACTACAGGTTCCAGGTGTAACGGTGTGGCAGATAGAGAACTTTATTCCCATGCAAGTGGAAGAAGCTTTCCATGGCAAGTTCTATGAGGCTGATAGCTACATCATCCTCAAGGTAACGCATCACATTTGCCATCATTTACAGGCGAGACACATTACTTACATTATCATTGAATAAATTGGATTAAACAAACAAAATAGATTATTCTGGGCCACAGCTGGAACATCTGTACGTTTTCATGTAATCTATGTGCCTCCTCCCTGTATTCTTCTCATTTTTATTGCATTCCTCTTTTTGCAATTCTAGACCTTCCTGGATGACAACGGCTCATTGAGCTGGCAGATCTTCTACTGGATCGGCCAGGAGGCCACTCTGGACAAGAAGGCTGGTTCTGCCATCCACGCCGTCAACCTCAGAAATTACCTGGGCGCAGAGTGCAGGACGATACGGGAAGAGATGGGAGACGAGAGCGAGGAGTTCAGCGCCGTATGTAGAAGCATACTGTCCATACAAGCAGATATATTAGGGCGCACACAGAGATACATATGTACTGTAGGAATAATCAAACGCTCTGTGCTGTTGTCACGGTCTCTTTTTGTTGTGTGCAGGTGTTTAACAATGAGATCTCCTACATTGAGGGAGGAACAGCCAGCGGGTTCTACACTGTGGAGGACACGCACTATACTGTCAGGTAGGCTGTAAGGAATGTTTTTCAGAAAACACATCTTGCATCATTTCTGTTTGTCTTTCTTAGTTCTTCTAAGTCGAGTCAAATTTCTTAGAATATTTATCTTTGGCTTTTATTATTGTAATGTCTTCATGCATTTGCAACTTTGCTTTGAAAAGCTGCTCAAAAATCCAGTATATTTTGAATCCATTTTGTCATCTTCTTGCACTTTTAGCTATAATTAATTGAGCCGTCTGTGGTGTAAAAGACTGCATCTGTTTAGTCAGAAAACGTTTTTTTTGTTTTGGTTTAATCCTTTTTTTATGTGTTTATCAGGTTGTACAGAGTATACGGCAAGAAAAACATCAGACTGGAGTCTGTACCTGGGAAGGCCTCCTCCCTCGACCCACGGTAACCCTTACACACCCTTATACGCCACATGACACACATAGTTTGCCACACCATCCAGCACACACACACTCCCTCCCTTACAGACGCAGGTCTCCTGCTTTGTAATGCTTTGCATTTTTCTTCACTGCATTTACTGTAGACCTGCAGTTCATTTGTTGACAATTTATTCCAACTGCTGTTTGATATACAGTATACACCAATCAGCCATAACTTTCTGACCACTGACTAGTGTTACAATGGCACCTGTCAGTGGGGTGGGGGGGGTATATAATGCAGCAAGTGAACATTTTGTCCAAGATGTGTTGTAGCAGGAAAAATGGACAAAGTCCATAACACCATCTCTTTCTCTTTTCTCGCAGCTTTGTCTTCCTGTTGGACACAGGACTAGAAATCTTTATCTGGAGAGGAGCCAACGCTACCCTCAGCGGTACCACAAAAGCCAGGTACCACAGATCTTTCTTCCACTTCAACAATTCATGTTAGGGACACAATTAAACATTTAAAAAAAAATTCTTGCTTATTCCTGCCTGTAAATGTATGTATTGCCTCCTGCGACGCCACAGGTATATAATGTGAATTGTTTTCCATTTTTCAGGTTATTTGCAGAAAAGATAAATAAGAATGAGCGTAAGGGGAAGGCAGAGATCACAACCCTCATGCAGACCCAGGAGCCTCCAGAGTTCTGGGAGGTGCTGGGAGGACAACCAGAGGAAATCAAGAAACATGTACCCGACGATTTCTCTCCTATCAAACCTAAACTATACAAGGCAAGTCTTTCCGATAGCCATTATACAGTACTACTCTCTAAAACTGACTTCAGCATGTGACAACAGCAGAAGTATGCATGCAGTGTTAAGTTGGTGTAATGCAAATTGGTCAGTGATGTAGGAGGTGTGTTGGATTTACTGTTGAGCTTTGTGCTTTATCACAGGCTTGAAGTCACACGTAACTCTTGTTTTTGTAAATGGCCCATTATGGTATATGTGGGATAGGACAAATACCACTTACTCAGCCTTAAAACTGGTCAGAATATTAGCACTGTTTCTATGCAATAGGAGATCATTAGCAAAGGCGAAAAGAGGCCACATAGTTGGTGACCTATGTACAGGTGCTTCAGTATCAAAATGTCTATGCGACATGACAAGGGGAGCACTCTTAAGTCATGGTAACAGATAGCATTGCTAAACAGGAAAAAACAATACACTGATGTTTTGTGCATCATTGTCCTGTAGGTGGGCTTGGGTCTGGGCTACCTGGAGCTGCCACAGATTAACTACAAGCTGTCGGTGGAGCACAAAGACCACAAGGTCAAACTGGACACCCTGCCAGAGATGAGACTGGTATGTTTATCTGCTGCATAATCACTAGATCCTACATCCGTCCTTCCCATCATTTTTCACTCCCGCATTTCCTACTTCACTTCCTTATTTCCTCTCCTCAGTTGCAGTCTCTGCTGGACACAAAGTGCGTGTACATCCTGGACTGCTGGTCTGATGTGTTCATCTGGATCGGGAGGAAGTCTCCACGTCTCGTCCGTGCTGCTGCCTTAAAACTGGGTCAGGAGATTTGCTCCATGCTGCACCGGCCCAAACACGCCTGTGTCACCCGCAACCTGGAGGGCACAGAGTGCCAGGTAACACTTCACACTACGCCACTTCAAATACTGCTACTGTGAAATGTTGGGACAGCAAAATCTATTTTAATAATCCATAATGTTCACTTACTTGCTTGGAGCAGTCTTGGTTTGTCTTTCAGGGATATAAATACACCTTGTAATCTCCCAAATAAATGGATGTACACACAGAAACAGACACACTTGTGCACAATTCTGCAGCAAGGACACAACATACAATGTTTTAAGTGTAATGTTGGGTTTTTATATGGTTTATTTTACACACTTGGAAATACAATGTGAAGTATTACCTGCATAATAATATTGTGCGTATCAAATCCAGTGCAATCTTAATTAAAACTCTTCTTCCTCTTTATGTTTTCTTTTCAGGTGTTTAAGTCCAAGTTTAAGAACTGGGATGATGTGCTGAAGGTGGACTACACCAGAGCAGCCGAGACTGTACAGCACAAAGACAACCTACAGGGCAAGGTCAGTGATGCATGCGTTTGTTTAAATCTAAATGTTGATACTTTGACAGCAGGCTACCCTCCAGTGGCTCATAAAATAGGTCATTGTTCTTGAAGTATTCATGTATTTGAAGATGTTTTTAAATAGACCCTGCCCAGCTTCAGGTAGCTTTTTTTTTTTTCCCCCCCCAAACCAGAAATACGTCGTATGTTTGGCGTGTCTGGTGTGTCTGGTTAGCGCAGTAAGTGTTTTATCTGCGTTTTCTCTCCCAGGTGAAGAAGGACGCAGAGCAGAAAGACCAGATGAAAGCCGACCTCACAGCGCTCTTCCTGCCCAGGCAGCCAGCCATGGCCCTCACTGAGGTAACACACACAGTTTTTTAAATATATATATATATCTGTATCTGTAAATTAGACAAAAACAAACGCATGCATATTTATTCTTTCATGTCTAGGCTGAACAGCTGATGGAGGAGTGGAATGAGGACCTGGATGGCATGGAAGGATTTGTTTTGGAGGGAAAGAAGTTTGCTCGCCTGCCTGAGGAGGAGTTTGGGCACTTCCACACCCAGGACTGCTACGTCTTCCTGTGCCGGTAAGGAAGGATGTGTGTGATGGCTGGAATCAATCAGAGCTGGAAACCTTTGAGGGGATCCATCAAACCAGATAATCACTTAAATTATTTCATTTCTTGTATTTAAACTTGACAGATTAAAAATATTACAGTTTTTTTTTTCAGTGTTCAGAGCACTACATTAGTTCAGCCTTTTTGCATTTATGCTTAATAAAAAACACATTTGTGCATTCAAACATAGAATTGAAGTGACTCCACTGGCTTGATGCTGTTCTATCAAAGTGAGTCAGTGTCTTACTCCAATCTCACCCACTGCTTTCATAGATACTGGGTGCCTGTGGAGTACGAAGAGGAGGAGAAGGGGGGTGAAGGTGGTGAAAGACGAAAAGCAGAGGAGGAGGAGGACAAACAGCCCGAGGAGGACTTCCAGTGTGTCGTGTACTTCTGGCAGGGCAGGCAGGCCTCCAACATGGGCTGGCTCACGTTCACCTTCTCCCTGCAGAAGAAGTTTGAGAGTCTTTTCCCTGGAAAACTGAAGGTACCGACGTGATCTGTACACATTCTTTGACGCTCTCGCACTGATCATGCTCACCGTATGTGCTCTCTTCACAGCATAAGGCTGAGCACTTCTGCTTGTGGTTTTCACAGTATTGTGCTGAATTAACAACCGTAGTCCGTCTCGTTGTTTAGGTGGTGCGTATGACCCAGCAGCAGGAAAACCTCAAGTTCCTGTCCCATTTCAAGAGGAAGTTCATTATCCATAAAGGAAAGAGAAAACAGAAGACCGACTCTGCTCAGCCCTCCCTCTACCAAATACGCACCAATGGCAGTGCACTTTGCACCAGGTAGACATTCTGTAGTACTATAATCACCTATTATCTTTCAAGACACCAGCACCATCACAAACACTATTGCTTTACACATTTATTTCACCTGTCATGTGTCTCTTAGGACCATCCATGTTGGAACAGATTCCAGCAATCTCAACTCCGAGTTTTGCTTCATTCTCAAGGTTGTGATTGTTTTATTCGTACAATATCAATTTTGCTTTTGCACTTTTTAACAAAGGCGAAAAAACAGCTTTGTTTGGTTTGCGTCTAACAGTGGATGTTTCCTGCAGGTACCATTTGAGAGCACAGACAACCAGGGTATCGTTTACACCTGGGTGGGCAGAGCTGGCGACCCTGACGAGGCCAAACTGGCAGAGGACATCATGAACTGCATGTTTGATGACACCTACAGCAAACAGGTATTTATACTGAACTCTAAATTATAACACTTTCATCCCTTACTTTCAGCTAACAAATGCGTTCAGCGCTTACGTGTAAACTTACCGTTCCGTTGCTTTCATCCCTTATTGTTTAACGGCTTTCAGTGATTTACACGTCTGCTGACGTCAACTCCTCTCAGCGCTTACGTTTTACAATGACACTGTCATCATTTCTGTTTTCACTACTATTTCAACTTGAAAGCATTGATTTGTATCTCGACTGCCACTTCAACTTCTTTTAGTATTTCACCTTTATATGTTCAGCTGCAAGCTACTTTAAAAGCCCTTCAGAAGATTTTTACCATTTCTAGTTTATCTTTGAGTGCAACTTGAATTACTCAATGAGGGAGTGAAACAAGATGGAAGGAGGAATGTGGGTTCTGTTGATTATACAGCAGATAAACATACCAGTCTTGTCTGTGGCAGTTTGACCATGTGGTCTTCGTGCTCCACTGACAGCTTGTAGTTGATCTATGGCAGCTCCAGGTAGCTGAGACCCCCACCTACAGGACAGTGATGCACATAACATTAAAGCTGGTAAACACTGAAGACAGTGTGCTGTTTTATAGCCTCTCTATAGTATTGACCCTGAAAAAAGCTTCTCTTCAGTATATTTGTATTTTTGATGCGTCTCAATAAAGGATTTTGTCAAACTGAGGATCAATTTGTCTGCCAGGTAATTAATGAGGGCGAGGAGCCAGAGAACTTCTTCTGGGTGGGGATTGGTTCTCAGAAGCAGTACGATGAAGATGCAGATTATATGAAACATGCTCGTCTCTTCAGGTGAGTGAACATGATCTGTTTCACAAGTAGGTATTATTTTTTCATCATAGTTCAGATTTCCTTTTTATAAAATTATAAATTGATGTGTAATACAAGCTGCTTCTTTTTCGTATCTATCTCCTCTCGCTCTCGCATCGTATTCTCCTTTCTGTCTGCTGTTCACTTTCACACTTCTTATTTCTCACCCCGCCTCCCCCTGCCTCCCCCTGCCTCCCCCTCCCTCAGATGTTCGAATGAGAAGGGCTATTTCTCGGTGTCGGAGAAGTGCTCAGACTTCTGTCAGGACGACTTGGCTGATGACGACATCATGTTGCTGGACAACGGCAAAGAGGTAACAGCTGATCATGGATTAGTTTGAACATCTACAGTGGAACGTGTTAGAGTTGTAATTGTTTTTCATTCTTCTGTTTCTGCCTCCCTTCTTGTTGTCTCTCAGGTGTACATGTGGGTCGGTACTCAGACCAGCCAGGTGGAGATCAAACTTAGTCTCAAAGCCTGCCAGGTTAGTCAGAAACTGCAGTTTGAGTGGACTTCTGTCTGTTTATTCTTTCCTTAAAATGTCTTACATTTACATTTACTAATAAAAGGCCTTTAAATAGTATGAAATACTCTTTGGGAAGGGCTTAGATAAGTACTGAATGCTGTAAGCATGGGTTAAAATGCACCACAAGTGCAAAATACAACTCTTGGTGTTCACAAACTTTGTCCCATTTCTAGCAAAACTGGCCTTAATTTTTATTAAACAGTGGCATTAGAGAGTCTTTAATTTAAGCTTGAATTTGTGTTCAAATGTTTTGGTGTGATATTTATATCGCACATCTTACTAAAACCCTCTCCTCTCCAGGTTTACATCCAGCACATGCGCTCTAAGGACCCCGAGCAGCCCAGGAAGCTGCGACTGGTGCGGAAGGGAAACGAGCCCCACTGCTTCACGCGCTGTTTCCACGCCTGGGGAGCTTTCAAAACACCCCCCTCATAGACAATCTGAGTCTAGTGCTCACAAATACATATTCGCTGCCATGAAATTTTCTACCAGTAAGATGAAGATGATGTCTATGCCTAACCCAGCTTTACCTGAGCTCTGACTCCTTCCCTCCATCCTGCTCAGCACTGCTGTTCAACAGCCTCTTGACCAACAGCTTACTGTCCGTCTGCCTACAAAAACATATAAAATCTGAACAGATTTAAGTTTAGCACAACAATCAGTTAAAGTTCTTCTGGTCAAGAAGGTTGGCAAACTTGTCACTTTTTTTTTTTAGCTGCAAGTCTGAATACTGTTGTCAAATGAAAGAGAATTATGTATTGAGCTTTAACTTGGTCTAAGGGGTACAGAGGCTTTATAAAAACCCGAAGGGAGGGGAATCTCCTTACATATCGATCTGTTTTGCTACTTTCATGTGGCTTGTGCTGCATGGTCGGTAGTTTTCTGTGGAGGAGGGTTAAGTGCTCATTACTACAAGAGTAACTCCTCCATGTTTAGAGCCATTTTGCGCAGCTCTTTGAAGCAGTTTAAAGGCAGATAAAAGTTTGATTTTGCAGTTTATTTTTTCATCATTGAGGCGCTGAACAGAAAACAGCATTAAGTTTTTCTGAGGAATGTTGGTTTGTACTTTTTTTTTTTTCTGTCGTGCGGACTAAACATGGTATGTTTGTGTTTAGTCAGACATTGATTTTAAAGTGTTGCTTTCTCTTTCAAATATGTTTCTCTTTTCGTAACAAATCTTAGATTTTGTTTTTAATTTGATTATTTTAATGGGAGATCTTTTGCACCAGATGAGAGATTAATAAATATTGTGACCTTTGGTTCCACTGATCTCAACTCGGTAGTTAGTTTGTATGATTAGCAAATGAGTTATGATCTGTTTACTAGTTCTAGGTTAGTGCTTCCAGGGTTCACAAGCACAGAACTGTAATATGCAGACATCGGTCCAAGAAAGATTTCTGTATTCTCAAATGGCTATAACTACCATCATTGTGTTCTTTATATTATAGTTTGTGGGGTGAATTGTATGCCTGGTAGTGTGTTTGAGTCCTACACGCATATGTATGTGTGTATATGAATATGTGCACATGCTCCCGATGCCACCTGCAGATGCTTTATTTATGTATTTTATATATAAAAATAAAATCTCACGTCACATTTTGTCATCTGGCTGCCTTTTTTCAGGTTTTTTTTTTTTTTTACATTTTAACGCCCTGTGAACCCACACAGGTGATTTTGGCTGATGGGATGCTGGAGGTTTGCTGCTATCAAACTCAACATACTAAAATTAATGAGTAGTTAATTATGGTGGGTCGATAAATATCTAGAGCCATGCCTATTAACACCTTACATCTAATTTGTTTCATCTGTACAAAACCCAAAGTGTAAAAACGACAATTCATGGTTTAAAGGGGGACTTACCAGACTACTTGCCCCGGTGTAGGTACCAATTCTTTAGAGTCGCAATGGCCTTTTGTGGTCAATAAAGTTGGAAGGAAAGTAAAACTAGATTTCACTGTTATGTGGTTTTAAGTTGCTACACAAAATTGTACATTTCTACGCTGGTGTACGAATGCCCGCAGGCTACCACATTTTGATTTTCTGTTTGTGTAGCGACAGAAATAAAGTGTTTATAACTGCAGCAGACTTTAATCTGGCTAGACTGCGTAGAGCAACAAGCTCCTCTGAAATTGTCTTAAATCTTTCTGCCAAAACTGCTCTCGTGTCCACAATGTTCACTCCACATACATAACTAGCCCTCGAAACGTAGACACATCTGTCTAGTTTCACAAAATGGAACTGTGTGCCTTAATTGATCAGAAGTGCCGGCAAGCTCTCCATACGGACCCATTACAATTTTAAGAAGAAAATCTCTAAATAATTCTTGCTGAATGTGGTTGCGATTGCCTTCACGGTCCACTGGATGGCAGCATTGCATTACAATCAGGCTCACCTGAGTCAGCCCGGAATAGATCGTGAAGACAGAGGATCTTATTGTTTTGGTGCCGAGATGAACGAACTGTTTATAAAATGATTTTAAGTATCCCTGTAGTTTTCAGATGAGGTTATTTTTATACGCCAAGGTACCTTGGGATACCCCAAAGTATCCCTTCAAGGTATCCCTTGAAGTTTTTATGATGTAATATGAATTCTTTTTACGACACACTGTTACGACATGCTATGAATTTATTTTACGACATACTATGATGTTTTTTATGGTTAAAACGTCATTCACAGGGTTCGTACACCTTTTTAAAGAGTAACGTTTCCTTATATATCCTTTCAAGCACTTTCAAGGTATCCTTTACAACATATTATACTATGAAGACTTTTACAACATACTATACTATGAAGTTCTGATAACGTACTTTGATGTTGTTTACAACATATTATACTATGAAGACTTTTACGACATACTATACTATGAAGTTTTTATAACGTACTTTGATGTTTTTTACAACATACTATGAAGTTTTTACAACATACTATGAAGTTTTTATGACATACTATGAAGTATACTATGAAGTTTTTATGACATACTATGAAGTTTTTATTGCGTACTTTGATGTTTTTTACAACATACTATACTATGAAATTTTTATGACGTAATATGAATTTTGTTACGACATACTATACTATGAAGTTTTTATAACGTACTTTGATGTTGTTTACAACATATACTATGAAGTTTTTACGACATACTATACTATGACGAATTTTATGAAGGTCCATGAAGTTTTTTACGACATACTATGACGAATTTTATGAAGGTCCATGAAGTTTTTTACGACATACTATACTATGAAGTTTTTATTACGTACTTTGATGTTTTTTACAACATACTATACTATGACGTTTTTATGACGTAATATGAATTTTGTTACGACATACTATGACGAATTTTATGAAGGTCCATGAAGTTTTTTACGACATACTATACTATGAAGTTTTTATAACGTACTTTGATGTTTTTTACAACAAACTATACTATTAAGTTTTTTACGACACACTGTTACGACATGCTATGAATGTTTTTACGACATACTATATACTATGATGTTTTTTATGGTTAAAACATGGTCATATTCACAGGGTTCGTACACCTTTTTAAAAGTAGCATTTCCTTATATATCCTTTCAAGCACTTTCAAGCAAGGTATCCCTTCAAGGTATCCTTTGAAGCACTTTCAAGGTATCTTTTGAAGCACTTTCAAGGTATCCCTTCAAGGTATCCCAAGGTATCCCTTCAAGGTATCCCAAGGTAACCCTTCAAGGTATCCCAAGGTAACCCTTCAAGGTATCCCAAGGTAACCTTTCAAGGTATCCCAAGGTAACCTTTCAAGGTATCTCTTCAAGGTATCCTTTGAAGCACTTTCAAGCACCTTCAAGGTATCCTTTCAAGCACTTTCAAGGTATCCTTTATGACATACTATACTATGAATTTTTTTTAAGTACTTTGTTTTTTACGACATACTATACTATGACGAATTTTATGAAGGTCTATGAAATTTTTTACGACATACTATACTATGAAGTTTTTATGACGTAATACGAATTTGTTTACGACATACTATACTATGATGTTTATGATGTACTATGAATTTTTTTATGACATACTATCCTATGACGGTTTTTATGATGTAATAATTTTCTAACCCTAACACGAAAACTTCATAGTATAGTATGTTGTAAAAAACATCAAAGTACGTAATAACTTCATAGTATGGTATGTTGTAAAAAACATCAAAGGATACCTTGAAAGTACTTGAAAGGATACCTTGAAGGTGCTTCAAAGGATACCTTGAAGGTGCTTCAAAGGATACCTTGAAGGTGCTTCAAAGGATACCTTGAAAATACTTCAAAGGATACCTTGAAAGTGCTTGAAAGGATACCTTGAAAGTGCTTGAAAGGATATACATAAGGAAATGTTACTCTTTAAAAAGCTGTACGAACCCTGTGAATATGACCATGTTTTAATTGCTGCACATCACACACACACAGATAGTTTCCGCTATTTTGGCTGATTAAAGTTCATGTTCAAAGAAGTGACAAACACAGAGCATTAATACTTTTAAGAAATAAAAAAGTTGGCACACAAAAACACAAAAAAAAGAGTAGAAATAAATGTTTCTTGTTCATAGTAAATTTTAAATATCCTTTTTAAAAGAAATTTGAAAATTTTGAACTTTTCTCAGAGATCAGTAGAGCCGTTTCCGAGCAAAACGTCGACATTTTGCATGTTATATACACTCCGGCCAGGGGTGGCAGCGTGGCTCAGAATTCTAAAAATAATTCTTTCAGATTTATGACTTTAATCTGGCGGGGCTAGAGTGCACCAGAGTGACAAGCTCCTCTGAAATCGTCTCAAATCTTTCTGCCAAAACTGCTCTTGCGTCCACAATTTTCAGTTCACATACAGAATCAGCCCTCGAAACGTAGACACATCTGTCTAGTTTCAGAAAATGTAACCATTTAAATCATAGCACATATGGTTTTACATTTCTAGTTCCCTCATTACCCTGCAAGTTATTGTATTAAACACAAACTATGAGCTTTAGAGATGCTGGTGAACAGAGCTTTTGTTGGTTTTAAACCAGGCTCGATGTTTCCCCACTTTCTTCCTCTGCTTGAGGCCGGCGGGCGGCTCGAGGCTACATTAGCATAACACACCTGAATTTCCAACCGGACCCGATTAGCAGACAACGGCAGCAGACACATCCCATAGAGAGAGTAAATAATTTTATTAACATTCACAATTCTTCGTCAGCCAAAATACTTAATGACCTGATTAAAATCCTACACACAAAAACTGAATGACAAAGAAGAAACTAAATTCATCTTAATTGTGAAATTAAAACTGTAGCATCAAAGTGTTAATTGTGTGTCAACCAGATCACCAAGAAAAAAAAATAAAGCTACTAAGTAATAAAGCATTAACATGATTCCTACGTGGTGAGCTACATTAGTTAATAGCGAGGTCAATTTTTTGCTTTGTGATCAAAAAGCTTGAATATGGAGCGGGTTTTAGGCTACGACAGGTTCTAGAAAGTTCTAACACTTGATCTTCAGCTTGCCGTCACAAACCTGTCTTCTGTAAACCTGGTGTAGATACTGTATATATTTTTATTTTTACACAGTAAAAGTAAAAAAAAAAACAAAACAAAAAAAAAGGTGTTAAAAATACTGGTGATCAAAGCTCTGCATTTAGCCAATATTACCCAGAATGCACCGAATCACAGAAACCCAAATACAAAGAAATCTCCTGGGTGCATCATAGTACACAGTACATTACACTTAGCATTCAGGATGACTTTGCTTCCCTTGCCACACGTCCCTGAGTCCCATCAAAAAGATTTCTGCATGAGATGATGTAACATTAACAGAGGGAGGATTTACCAACTGAACACTTCGTTTTACCACATTCCTTTACCTTCGTCCCCTTCTCTTTATTTTTGAGAACACGTTTCTTTCAATCCTGACTTTCTAACCAAACTAGAGCAGAAAATGAGGATTAAAAAGAAAACTTTATTCTCAAACGCTGATCACAATTAACACTGAGCTCTTCCGACAGGCCGTCACTGCATACTCTGGGCTTGTGCAACAATACTGTTTGGTGTCTTCACGTCACATGGTGCCAAAGAGCCTCGCTTCATTATCGTGGACATGAGGACAGTGATGCCAGATGAGCAGCCGGATGTTTCAACGACGTCACTGATCAAAGAATTCACTGCATGTGTGTCGTACCATTATACCTCCATATTGTACTCCTGTGACATCACTCCCTCCCCGTGCGATACAAAAACAGAAGAAAGAAATAAGATATGCGTTTTGCAATAAAGGCTTTTCAAAGTGTCAAAAATATTATTTCACCTAAATCTGCGCTCGTCCTAAAGACACAGTTCCGCCGTCACTTCCCTCGTCACCAGCTGGTTCCCTTTGAAAATCGGTGTGAAGTCATTCCTCTTACATCCCCCAATTCTATCTGTCCTTAAGATATCTTTACTTTCTCCAAAAGCCACACAAAACATTTAATAACGCACCAATTTTTGCAGTACAAACCACCTTCATTATCCCATCTCAGCTTGTTTTTTTCCCCTTCACTCCAAGAGAGTAGACAGAGAGCTTCTTAAACCCTGGTGGTGACGTGCTGTGTACTAACGTGTTGGCACGTGGATTTGAAAACAGTTAATTTATGCACCAACTCAACCCACGCAGTACTGGGTGAGGAAATGCAACTGCCCTTAACGGCACCTAAGAGGGGAAAAATGTTACAGCTTTCAAAACTCAAATATTCAAAATACTTCATTCACTAGTCTTACTCTGTTGAACACTAAAATGCTCTCTTTAAGTCTCTGCTGGATGTCCTCAGTTCATGAACACGGGTCGTTCACAGGGCCGTGGTGGTGTTAAGCAGCGTCCAGAACAATCCGACACATCCACTAATATGCACGAAGGAATCAACAAGCACATTTGGCGGCCGAGCGCCAGTTCCAACTGTGGGGAAAACGTAGACCGATCTCGACACGCCACAAGACTGTAGATAGAAAAATAAAAAACACAGAAACATTACCGGTAAGTCTCCTCTGCAGAATGTCACAGCCCTTTCCCTGAAGGCTGAACCACAGTTCATGACGCCTGGAGGACCATCAAGTCACCAGGGGAAGGCCCAGGGAGCAACGATCGCACCGAGCGTCAAGATGGACAACGGATATTCCAGTTTTCAGTTCTTGAAATCAAAAATCATCGGCTCCAAGTCCATCCTGTGTCTCCATGTGGGAGGCAATGTCATGTTTCTAAAGTGGTTAAAGAATTAGAAGATTTAGTTCGAGGAACCACAACAAGAGTCTTTAATGCTGTAGTCTTTGTCCATTTCCTCCCGGTTTGTGTCAGGCTAACAGGAGAGTGCTGGCTGGGGGCTCCACAGTGGAGCTGATGGGAGACGTTTGTGGTCCAGCACTGAAATCCGGTCCATGCAGACCACTTGAGCCCCTCCCTGTAAGACATCAACAAAAAACAGAAGACAGTATGAGCAAAGGACACCACCGAATTTACATTACAATAAACCCAAAATCTACAGTCTGTGGCTTTACGCTAACATGTTAGCGAACAGTAGTAGAAATAGGTCTACCTTCGAAATGGTGTAATTCTTCATACTTCTGACCTTAATCTGAGACATTAATAGCCATACACCCCCATCTTGTCTATGTTAAAATCTATTGCTGCTCTATTGTTTATGTGAGGACTAAACACTGTAGGTCTGTGACACAGAATAAAAAATAAATTAAAAAAGTCATTTACATACTTTGTTGAGTTTAAAACTAGATTTAACAAATTATACAATTATTATCTACTGGCATATAGTACATACTATATGTATGTCATATTACATAAGACTCAACAACTTTTACTAATAAGTAATTGAGTAATTTATCAAACAAAATGCCTCACATTTGCCAACTTCATCTTCTTAAATGTGAGGATTTGCTGCTATTCTACTCTTATATGACAGTAAGTTGAATATCACCGTTCTGGAGTATTGGTCGGACAAAATAATCAATTTGTAGGCGATTTTACAGGTGAAAATAAAATTGATAAATCAAAAACATGACTGACCGCGTAATCAATAACAAACTGCTCCAATTAACATATATAACAAAATATAAATGATTACAAAATGATGCAAGTATATGTATGATTAATAAATACAATGAATATTTTACATAGAAAAAGGAAATTCAGTAGAGAATGTGCCGTTTAACAGGTATTATCTATATTTTCAGATGGCACCAGCAGAGGGTAGCAGAGAGCTCAAACAAAATGAAGGAAAGACTTGTTGATAAACAAACCAAGGAGGGAGATGTAGGAGGCAGATGTAGGCACCATTACCTCCTGACCTGCGATTCCTGCAAGTGCAGTGCGAGTGTGAGCGCAATTAGTGCAGAGTAGGTAAAACACCACAAACTCATCACTTTATACCAAGTAAAACTCCCCCGTTTCAGGAAATGTAATGCTTGATGTGTTCTTGGCTTTTGTCATTACACAACCAAGTTCTAGCTGTGATGATAATGTCCCATTTCTTTTCCGCCGATATCTCTTTTATAAAAAAAAAAAAAAAAAAA
>JAVQJF010046490.1:0-32827 GCA_036023855.1 Gadopsis marmoratus
AACATACAAAGAGTCCACCAACAGCTCTGCGAAGCTAACGTCAGCATGCTATCATGCTCACAATGACAATGCTAACATCCTTGTGTTTAGCAGGTATAATGTTTACCATGTTCGCCATCATATGCTGTGTCTCAATTTGAGTACTTCCTTTAGCACGTTCCCATGTAGTACACTGTGTACTTATTCGCATAGTGTGTGAAATTTGGAAATTGACCGCTTCTTCTTCTTCTTCAACGTGGGAGAGCATTATCGGAAACATTTGAGCGCCAAAATATCTGCGGGCTTGACTTTAATTCAGTTTGATTAAAAATGTATAAAAGCGAACATGCTTTTGCTTTTAGTGCCGGCTGCCATTTTCATAGGTTGGTGCGCCCTCCTCTTCTGCTACGTAGCCAAGATGGCAACCACTGAGGACGAGAAGTGTCCAGCGTTCCACACTCAGCTTTTTTGACCGTTTTCAGTACACTGTCTGGGTTCTCACAGTGCACTGCATTTTGCCATAAATGTCAGTGTGAACGCACGTATGCCGTTTAAAATAGCAAGTGCAAGCAGGTACGGAAGAATGCGACTTACACACACAGCATTAGTTTATTCCGTTAGCATGCTAATATTAGCTAATTAACACTAAAAACCACGTTCAGTTTATGCTGATGAATGTAACTAGTTTTGCTGGTTTCGGCCATATACAAATCTTTACCTGATGGTGGCGCCGAAATTGCATGATTGTTCGCCGAAAACCACTAATGTGAACCTCACGGGGGCGCTAGAGGGAAAGTCAAGCGGCTGTCTGGAAACCATGGATATCACCGACTGCACCGATTTTAATGTTGTTCCATCCAATAGTTACGACGTTGCCATGCTCGGAGCCACGTCTCTTGCATGGATAAAAATGCAAAATGTCCACCCCGACTGAAGACGTTACAATCTTTGGGGCACGTTATTCCCATTAATCCGTCTTTCATGTAGAAATTAAGCAAAACGTTAAAGCTGTCCAGTTCATTAGTGTCTTTCTAGCTGTGTTATAGGCCCTTTACCCCCCCAGGTGAACAACACTGATTTGTATCAGTACATGTTGAAGCAGTTGAGCACTTGTTTTTGCTCACAGAAATATGGCTCTCTAGCTACGTCTTAAACTTCCTCTGAAATATTAATGTCCCTGAAAGATCTTGTTTTTTTGGAAGCAGACGCCTGTTAGTGCTTTTCTTTGACCTTGTGACATTGCCACATGTATTGCCACTGTAATTATAAGGCTAACAGAGCTCCCCTCCATCCATTTCAAAACATGAGCGGGTGAGGAGTATATGCATTGTTCAGCTGATTTAAATAATTGGTGTGGTTTACTTAAAAGGGTGCCAGAGAGAAAATTATGGTAATGGCATAATTTAAAAGGAAGTTGGAAAGAGATAGTAACTCTACCAAAGTCTGTCCTCCTCTCTTTTGTTATGACTTCAGATGAGTTTTGCTCCAAGGAAACTAAATTATCCTTCTCCTACGAAAAGAGATGGTCAATGTCGTTTACACACTCGAAGGAGCTTAGCTAGTAAAGCCGCTCTGAAATTTGCACTAAGACTGTGTGAAACAAATTAACTTTTAACTGTGTGAAGAGTCCTATTTCTGGGAGTTAATTGCGCACACTAATCCAGACAGTTGTTCTGTGTGAATGTGTGTATGAGTACAGTAAGTGTGTATGAGTGGAGCCACTGAATGAAAGTTGTGGTCCTCTGTTTTCCGAGTTATTTGGTTGTGTGCCGGTTTGTTTTTTTTATAGTTAATCAATTACCTCCTATGTGCTTAACCGGGCAAATCGTGGAAACAAGTGAAGTGATGATAAAACAATCACTTTCAATCTGTTTAGCCCTTTAGTAAATTAAAAGTGAGAATAAAGGTTATATTGTATAAATGTCCCAGATGGTAAAGTGGAGGATCAACATTTTCATTGCGGCGGAGTCAGTGAGGTGAATGAGCAATCTGGTTTAATAATAATTACGACAAGCAAAAGCACTATCTCTACCTGTCGTGGGAGAAAGAGGTGTCGAATTGATATTAATGATATACTGATCGCATAAGTTTCATCCTGTCCTAAATGTGTGTGTGTGCGTGTTTGTATCATTCACAGCTAAGAAGTTTGGAGTCACAGAGGTCCCTATGGAGGCGGTGACATTCATCTCACACGCCACACAGTCACGACTTCGTACTGTAGTAGAAAAAGTTTCTGCTATCGCACAGCACCGACTGGACTCCTGTAAGGTAGGAAGGATGCACACACACACACACACACACATATATATATATATATATATATATATATATACACCCACAAAACAGCATTGTCCAGAGCTAATGAAAATAAAATTACTGCTTTTTTTAAAGCCTAATCTGTCCTAAGCCTAATCCTTTTTCCTTTATTTGTATCTCACTGCGCTCCAGATACACCAGCTGTCAAATTCCCTGCCACATTTTTTAAAGCTGCTTAGCCTACTAGCTGACGTACAGCTGACGCTAGGAACAATTAAGTATTCGATCTGTAATCATCTGTAAAAATTGTAAATTCTCAGTGTATAAGAGCAATAGGTTGTGCCCTGTCTCCAAAAGGGGCGTTTACAGCGTACACTGTCCGTCTGTTTGCTCACATTTTAAAAGCAGCTGCTTTGTTTTGTTAGCTTGTCGCTCACGTGACGCATTTGAGGCACCGTGAATGAACAAAACACGGTCAGACTGGATTTTGCCTGCCGAAATTATATTGTATGCTGAGGCACAAGGCAGGTGGGCAGGATAAAGTTGAAAATGATAATGATTTATGTAAATCTTATTACCTTCAAGTAATGCCCTTTGTCATTATAATTAACTCACTTCAGCCAATCAGCATCCCTCGCTCACTGCTTCTTCTACTACTTCGGGTGACTGCGGCTCTTTAATTGCAGGGTTGGTGGTTCAATGGCGGACTTCTCCTGTCCACATGTCTAAGTGTCTTTGAGCAAGACTTGATGGCCAGGCCTTAAATGGCAGCTCCACTACCATTAGAGTGTGAGTGTGAGAGGCCAAAATTGCAAAGAACTTTGTTCATTTAGGCAGAAAACTGCTATATAATTGCGGCCCGTCTGACCATTTATTTAGCCATGCATAATATCAAGAGTATAAAAACAATCGGTGTTTCGTGATTTTGTAGATCATAGTTCACAAAGTTGCACAAAATGAACAATAGGGTCAGTTTGTTTGGTGTTTGAGCTCAGCCACAGGGCATTTTAACAGGCTGCGTGGGTTGTGTTCGAATTAACTATCCTGATTGGACCTTAACAACACCACCAACATCAGCTGAAACACTCGTAATTTATGTTTCTGCTTTCAATTCGTTTGAAAGAATCGTTAGGAGCGTCAACGAATAGATCAGCTTTGTTAATCTTTTGACCACATCCTAGTGACGCCTGTCCCTTAGCATGCAGCCAGCACAGCCCTGTGTGTTTGAGCATTGTCACGACACACTGAAGCCGCCGTTCAGTTTGGACTGACAGGAGAGCTGGGGATGAAACTTCATCAGGACATTCAAGCACCACACGTTTAAAGGCACAACGGCACGCTCCAACGTTCCCACACAGACACGTGGCAGGATGCACGCAAATGCACTTTTATCACCCATATCGCACATAAACCCAAAGTACCACTAACATAAACACATAAAAGTTCATATGGGAAGTCTTTTTTTTTTTTTTTCTTACCCTTAAGTTGATAAACAGGAGAGCTCCGACTTTCCAGTCAGTCAGCCAAAACTTGAGGTATAGAAGAACCTGTAAGTGCTCGCTTGCGTACTTTTCTCGTTATTGGTGACTTTATCCCTCGTAGCCCTTGAATGTAACTATATAACCACATTTAATTGGTGTACATTAAAGCGCAAATCCATTCGCGACTACAAGCCGAAATCTTGACGTTGTTGAGAGAACTGGGGGGAAACTTTGAAAATTTGTTTTTCCTGACACCATGAGGGGAGGAAGAGGAGGGGGGAGGAAGAGCGTTGCCACAGCTGTCCCCATCTTGTTTTGCGCCTCTTCTTCTTCTTCTTCTATTCCTTTGCGCTTTTCCTTTTTTGTGGTTTTGTAAATGAGGTGTGTGTGTGTGAGAGAGAGAGAGAGAGAGAGAGAGAGAGAGGCATGTGAAGCTCTGTGAAGCCACTCTGTTGACATCAGCGGAAAGAAAAAAGGGGGATAAGAAAAAAAGAAGAAGAGAAAAGACGAAAGCGGCCTTAAAGAGCAACCGGGCTTCGGGAAGCGGTGGCAGGAGCTACGGCAAGAGTGCAGGCTCAGCGCTGCAACAAAGAGGAGGGAGGCTGGATGAGAGGGAGAGAGAAAAGGGGGTGGAGGGGTGCCGGCGATGAGCCTCCTCTGATGTGTCTTTGTGCTCGGTGGCACCCAAGCTTCTCTCATCCACTCGTGGAAACGCGCACACACACACACACACACACACAAAGAGAGTGATGTAGAAATGAAGTGCAAGGAGGAGAACAGAGCTGAATCGGAGACATGCAGACGCGCAAACATGTAAAATAAGCAATTATCCTATTAACTTTTGATGACCTACAAAAGTTGTTTTCACACTTGCCACACTTCCACTCCCCAAGCGGGAGGTGACGCGAAGGGAAGCGGCGTCTGTAAACAAAATTTTTAAAAAAAGTTTGCGTGTTGGAATCTGTTGTTGTGATCAGACGGGCGGTTTTCCAGATGAGCTGTGTCTTAAAGTTGGTTTAACCAAATGTTTATTTAAAGACGCAGGTATTTGTTATGCGCCTGACTTACTAACTGTATTTTATTGTAATCATAGATTTTAATGGTGATGGAAGTCCGTGATGCCCTTTTTATGTGGGAGCTGTATCACTGTATTTTATTTATTTATTTTTTTAACAATGTTGCGTTTAATCAGGTAGAGCTGAAGTGACAGCTGTGCAGTGGCTAGGACACAGAGAGCACTTAAAAATGCATACAATAAATCACACCTGGACTAAGTGTTTTATTAATTTGCTATCAGAAGGATCACAATTCTTTTCACATAATATATACAATTATTTATGAATCACTCTTATAATGAGGACTGAACCAGGCATCGTCTCAAGCAGACTTTTACTTTTTTTGGTAATTCTCTCTACCTGTCTGAGTTTCTCTCTCCGCCTCCTTTTATAGCTGAGT
Organism: Gadopsis marmoratus; assembly: GCA_036023855.1. NCBI lineage: Eukaryota > Metazoa > Chordata > Actinopteri > Centrarchiformes > Percichthyidae > Gadopsis > Gadopsis marmoratus. Next base: position 5,172 of record JAVQJF010046490.1, read on the forward strand.
AGCTGCTTTTTTTTTTTTTGGCGCGCCAGTGTTTCTTTATATTGGTCAACACAGAAAGTGACCTGATTACTTACATTCACTGTGGAATAGTGCTGAAGCAAGCAGTTGATTAATCTGAGAGACGGAACATTTATCGGCAACATTTTGTTTTGGGGGGGTAATTTTTCAAGTGCAATGAATGGCCCATTAACTGGTTCCAGCCTCTTAATGTTAGGATTTGCTGCTTTTCTCTGTTCGGTATCATTTTAAATGGAGTGTTTTGGACTGTTTGGCCATACATAAGAAGATATTTAAAGACGTCTGACAAAGTGTGCTGGGCAGTATTCACAATTTCCCATCACATAATACAGTAAATGATTAATCGAGCAAAAACATTTAAGCATTAAATGAAAATAATCGTTAGTTGCAGACTTAACTGTAGAACAACACTTTTATCAGAACTCATTATGACTCATAAATTGTTAGGAGACTGTACGTGACTCATGTCGCCAAAGTCTCAGGTTTCTCAGTTTTTTGGTCATTGATGTCAGTTGGCAATTTATTTACAAAAGATGATGATTATTTAGTATGTATAGATGCACTGAGGGCTGCCCTGAAGTCCTGAAGTGTGTGCCTCATGCATCAGAAGCAGCCGCTGAATGGGACTTTTCTTTTTTTTTTCAACGGTTGCCGTGGTGCCATGGCAGTGATTTTCTCTCTATCTCCTTGTCAGGATGATGAGTGCTGTGAGCAGTCTGCAGACGTTCGCTCTCAGCTCCGCTTCTTCGAGCAGCTGGAGAGAATCGAGAAGCAGAGGAAGGACGAGCAGGAGAGAGAGATCCTGTTGAAAGCCGCTAAAGTAAGTTACTGTCACCTCACCATCATACTCTGTGTGTGTGTGTGTGTGTGTGTGTGTGTGTGTGTGTGTGTGGGAGAGAGTTCTTATGTCCCCGTGCAAAAGTGTGTTTTTGTGTACTGCTGTGTGTGTGTGTGTGTGTGTGTATGTGTGTGTGTGTGTGTATGTGCGTGCATGGTGCTCCTGCGCAGGCCCTGACAGATGAATTAGAGTGTGACACCAGTGGATGAGGTGACCTACCTGTGTCCTCCCAGGCTCCTGGCCCCAGGGTGCCTCTGTCCTGGCTCTTCCTCCCCGGACACAGCGAGGAGGAGGAGGGGGGGGGGCTCGTACACTACACCACGCAGCTGACACACACTCACTCTCCCCCGTGTACAACCTGGAGAACATCCCAGTATCACAAGCCTTGAAAGCTCAGGTGAAGCAGAGCATCAGTCTTGAAGAAAAATAACAGTGTCAGAGAGGCCAGTGCTATTGTCCTATCAATCAATCTATCAATACGCTGCATACAGCATTTACGTATGTTGCTCTAAACATCTGGCATCGAGCACCAGGAAAATTGCACTGTGCACAGGAAGTATTGCATTTTTCCAACAGCTGTAACAGGAATCAGCTGTATTTGTAATCATGAACAGAGATAGTTGCTTTGTTTAAACTGTAAGAGCAGAAATTCCAAGGACAAAGCCTCATAATACTGGATGCGCTGCTTGAATATAGAGGTGATCCTTAGAAACAGCACAAATGCACTACAGCAAGGAGCGCAAAAATAATATCTATAAAACGGCACATGTCACAGATCGCAAATATAAGCAATAAGACATATTGTGATTTCCTCTTACAAAACAAGGTCCCCAAAATTATTAATGACTCAACAGATTTTAATAATAATTTACACAGGTTTTGTTAAACCTGGGGAGAAACGGTGTCGGCTTTTGCTACAGGCATTCATTACTACAGGCAATACTTATCACTGCATCTTGAATGATGGTAAAGGTTAATACATAGCCTGCAATTAGGTTTCTCTTTACTAAATATATCCTAATTGCCCGCCATCATTTCGACGGTTAACAGCGGTTAACGGCTGGAATAGACCAAGCGTCACATCCAATATTAGTCAACAAACCTTAAAAGTTGTAGTGGTTTCTTTTTTCTTGGCTCTGTGCCACATGAGTCTCGCTGTCCATTGTTATTTATGCTCTCAGCTGATTGCGTTAGTACATCACATGATGTCACATTAGCATTTTGATTAGCTGTTGCATAAGGCTGCAGTAGGTGAAAAGGTTTGTACAGTTGTGAGGTATAACTCCTCGTAAGGTTTCTGTTAACGCAGTGCAAATAAAATTCAACTGCACACACTGGAACAAACTTTCAAAAATTGGCCAGCAGTAATGCAAAGTTACGTGGTTTGTAATAACTCCGGCATGGTTCATATGACTGGTATAGTTCAGTGCAGTTGGTGTGAGAGTAGGTGTCGCTTTCATCCATTTGATAGCTTGATCACTGTTGCACAAACACGGCAAAACATACAGTGAGTATTACATACAGACAACAGCATTAAAATGGCTTATTTCCAACAGGGTCTTTGCATTGTAACCTGTCCACTATTCTGATCCCAGCCCTGTTTATCTGTAAAAAACTTTATAAAAAAAAAGGTCTGACCGAGAAAAAAAAAAAAAAAAGCAGTGAGAATCTTTTGCAAATGAAAATGCCCCGCAGTGCAACATTAGCAGAAAGCTAGGTTAATTTAATTAATTTTGAATGGAGCCAATGTCCCACAGTAAAGATTCTCATTGCAGCACACCTCACCGTCTTAATTGCATTATTACGCTTCAGTACTGCCATGCAGGATATTAGAAAATCCTCTAGTTGATGAATACTGGCCACCAAACCTCATGACCTGTCTGTTTTTACCTTTTAGGAGAGACCAGATAGCCTTGCTCCTGGTTGTGAAAAAAAGACATTGCCTCAGCAGGAAAGCAACACTGTGCAGTGTTTTGTTAAAAAAAAAACCGAATAGTGACGCTTTTATATCCTCTGTCGGTGCCCAGTTCTACATGGTTGAACAGTGTAATCTTTTTTCAGTTCCCTTCATTAATAGGATTAGGGAAGAACTTTTGCAAATTTAGCCAAGTTCTTGTTGGAAAGGCTCACCTCGGGAGTATTTGGATTGCGTGCAAAGGCTTGAGGACAGTTTGACTTCATCTCAGAGCCTCTCTATGGCTTTTTGGCCCTTGTTGCCATGGCATTTCAGTTCAAGGAGAAGTTGGGAAAACAAATCTTTGCCTTACAATTGTACGATATATGACACCACCACACTGCCTGATAAAATACTAGTATTTTTTTTTTCTACCATTTAACCACATGTGCTGTATCTTTTTCTATGTTATTGTATGGACACAAACATATTTATCACACCTGTTGTATCAGACCACTGGAGTCAATGTAACAAGCTGATTTTAAATGGCTATGATAACTGTGCAAACTCTAAATGTCATGTTTTGGCATGTGTTCCTTAAAAAGGTAAAATAAAAATAGAGGCTTTTTTATTTACACTGTCCATTTTAGACCAACGTTCAACTATTATACAGGGAGAAATCCATCACTGAATACGTCATAAACCTCCATAATGTTTTTCAGTGGCTCACCTCACTTTTTCTCGACACACAACACTCCTGCTCTCATGTAATGTGAAGCTTAATATTGATAATTGGCTATTTGAAAGTGTCTTTCACATTCAGTCATTAGCAACGCAAATGAGGAAAAACCACATTGCTGAATAAATATATCAGTGATTACTGCAAGTATGAGTGATAGGAATAGAAGTTTCACTCAGTGGACTTAATATTTGGGAGAATATATTGACAGATTATTCATATCAAGTTTACTTTACTATTTCCACATACAACCCACGGCTAAATGAAACAAGTACAACCCTCTGGGGGTTTAAGAAGTAAAAGTAGACAAAACTAGTCGAGGTAAAAAAATTGACACACCATCACAAAATAAATCCTGGAATATGATCACCACACCACAGAGTGATCATGTGCTGAAGAGCACTGTATTGGCAGTCTGGAGTTTTGTCTTTATTATTTACGTACAGTGCACTCCACTCTGCCAAAGCCAACAGAGCTTATCAGCGTCTACTGCCTGCTCCTCTTCTCCCCTTTGTTCTCTCTTGTAAGTGGGAAATCCAGGGCAGCTGACAGAGGAGATGTAAAGCATGCCAGTGGCACCGCTGCCCTTTGTAAACAGTCCATCTGTACCAACCCCTCCCACTGCCACCCTGCCCGCCTGCCTCCCTCCTGCTCCAGCTCCCGCTAATTTGACCTCTTGAATAAGAAACGCACTAAAAAAAAATCCCCTCCACCGCTGTCCAGTCTCCTCCTCCCATCACAACAAGCCCTCCCCTCCCCTACGCCATCCATTTAAAATATGACTCATGTCTTGAGGGACGCTCCGGCTGACCGCTGGGCAAACACATTAGTCTTAGTTGAGATACCGACCAGTACGTGAACCGCCTGATATATTTAAAGCCAATTAGCAGGAAGGCTAGGAGGAGCAGCAGCTTTCCATCCATAAGGCAGAGGAGATGAGGAGAGGATGGGGAGAAGGGGAGGAAGAGGGTTGAGGCCTGCTTTGGAGGGACTCCCAGCCCTCACACTGAAAGGGTTGGTGCTGGAAGGAGAAATTAGGTATAAAACCAAAATATATATTCATGCTCTATGAGTGTAAAATATATTTTACTGTTTTATACTATAGGCAGTTATATGATATAACTTTTTAACATGTGCCAGTGAATAAAAGAAAAGTGTCAAACTACATACAGGACTGATGCTGTGGAAGAATATGTTTTATTATTACAATAAGGGAGATTTGTGTTTGCACAATAATGTAAGGGATTTTTCGTGGACCTCATCAAAAATAAAACACGCACAGCTTATATCAAGAGCCTCAAAAAAACAGCTCTCAGTTAGGGTGTAGAGCCATGATCTGCCGTGTTGCCTGCAGTGGTCAGCCGTACGTGTGCATTTGGCAGTGTGGTGAAGGATTCCCAGGGACAAGCACATTCACCCAGATCTTGGCTGCTGATTAAAATAGAAGTGCTGTGTTGTTACGCCAGGGACGCACACACACACAGCAACGGATAGCCACACTGGCTCACAGTGACACACAAAGCCACTGCCACTGATACTCACCAACATCCTTTGCCCTGTGTGTGTGTGTGTGTGTGTGTGTGTGTGTGTGTGTGTGTGTGTGCTGGCTCGTGTAGAATTTTTAATAACCTCTTTTGATTAGAGTCCCCCTCCAGCGGCTTATTTAGGGCTGGATTTGGAGCGGGTTTAAAGGCCACCACCCCCCGGGGGGCGCTCCATTGCACTTCTCTGAATTCAAATACGATGTCCTTGACACCTCTGTATCCTGTTCCCATTTTGCACTATTTTTGCTGCAGCAGCAACAGATGAGTAGCAAGGGGTGGGGGGGGGCTCCTTAAACCAGCTGTTAACCTGTGTTTTTTTCCCCCCTTTACGCCACAGAGTCGCTCCAGGCAAGAGGACCCAGAGCAAGCTCGACTGAAACAGAAAGCTAAGGAGGTAAGCTGCTGCGGAGATCATTACCCTTGACATTTCCCCGACTCCAGCATATAAATTTTTCATGCCTCACTACATATGTAATGCCATTTAAAGTCGGACTTAAAAAAGTTTGAGGAATTATTCGCGCCGATTGATGCCCATGTGTGGAAAATGATTTTCTGGGCACCAAAGACACCCTCCACTTCCTTCAACCCCCTTTTCTTTTTCTTTTCTTCGTCTATCTCAGCCTCTTCATCTCACCCCAGTTTGAATTTTGACTAACTGCTGTTCATTGAGCTTTTTTTTTTTGGTAGATAGGATATCAGGGGTAGGACACACAGTCATAACGGTAATAGCCTTTGTAGGTTTATTCTGAATTCATTTTCTCATCTCAATCCTTTTTGTTAATAATATTAATGCCATTTTGTTGTATTGCAAAACTATAATATCTGTCTCTCAGCCTACGTACTACGTTATGGCTTAAAAGAGACGGCAAAAAAACCCCATTTAGTTTTGATTTCTCCTTGGAAAAGAGTCAAATTGCAGCAATAGTTCAGTAAGAGCATACAACAGACAAGCAAGTGAATGGTGAATGAAGGTTTCAGATGTACCAATCCATGCTCTACATTAACTTTTACTACTACAAAGGAGAAAGAGAGAGTTTTTTCCTTCTTGAAGTAATAGGCCAAGGCACAACACGTAGTTTTACAGATTGGGAAATGTTTTACTGATGTAGTGCACTTCTGTTGGCAGTACAACATTATATCCTGCTCATTTTAAGTGCATGTCTTGTATATGGTAAAATTCCCAGGGGAACTCAGAAAGTAGACCACTCTTTTTTTTTTCTTTTTTTTTTTAGTGGTTGGTTAATGTTGTTTACGCAAACGAAATGGCTCTGTCACAGCGGAAGTTTGCGTTTGTGTTTCTCCTTTGTTTACTCCAGAATAACTTCACTGGGTGCGTTCAGTCCTTGGCTCTCGCTAACAAGGATCAAGAGGATTGTGTGGAGCTTCCATAGAGTAGTCTGAGTAGGCAGAAGGATAAAACAAGCACCATTCACCTGTTGTTGTTGTTGTCGTTGTTGTTGTTGATGTAGAACTTAAGGAGCAGACGTGGTTTCTTCAAAGTCATTTGCTCTTTTAAAAAAAAAAAGCCTTTTATTCATCCAGGTAAAGTTTACTGAGCACCTAGGCACTTTTCTCACTAACACCCTAATTCATATTAATATACACAGTTCTACAATTTTCCACCTGACAGCTCCCCAGTGCGACTACTGTCTTTAAAAGTTCAGCCATTTACATTTAGGGGTAATTATGAATTCCTTGCTCAGGGGCAACTCCGTATTGTTGTGGTCAAAGTATTTAATTCTTGGGATTTTCTTCTGTGGTGTTGAACTTCATGTGACAAGCCGACTCCTCTTACCTCTGGCTACTGGCAGCGCTCTGTCTTTTCTCTGCGTCTCTCCTGGACATTTCTTTCTAGCACCGCCGAGCCCTGCTGCAGTGTAGAACAGTCACACTAGATCTCAGCCTACCCATAAGCCCCACATATGCAAATGAAACAGCGTAATAGGCAGCGCGATAGGTTTGCCCCAGGGGCCATGTGATCAAAGTGGATCTCCTCCCTGTTAAGTGGCAGTCCGCTCGTCATCTGGATACGGCCAGATTAGTGCCTCGTGCAGCTATGCACATTTTCATTTTCAGCTGGAATTTTAAGAAGGTGGTTTGGAAATTGTTACTTTATGTAATGCTTTTCTCCCGCTAGATAGAGACGAGGAAGACTCCCAACTGCCCCCACCACCTACCCACACACACCAAACCCCTCTTCCACCCTCCCTCACCTCTTTCCTTTTTGCTTAATGGCCATGGTTTCTCAGCCCCCATGCCTCTCTCCGGTTTTCATCACCTGAGCTGGCTGTTTGTGTCACTGCAGAGTCTGTCGGCAGCTCACACATCTGTGCAAATTTCATCAGGATAATGAGCTCGAGCTACTCTTCCAGGCGACGGGCAGAGGAGCCAGCCTCTCTTTAAGCCCTTCTGTCTGATCACACACACACACACACAGAAAACAACCACCACCACCACCAAACAATCATCATTTTGGGGAGATGGAATTACAGCGTGTTGCATACTTGAACCAAGTGTCGGCGCGTAAATTGAGCTGGCACATGATTTGTTTTTAAAAAGAGCAGGTGCAGCGTCTTGTGAAAGTTCTGTTGCAGACCAGAGTCTACTGATCAGGTATTTAATGACGGCCAGCTAATGAACAGTATGAATGGGCAAGCTCAGGTTGATTGCAAGTTTGATTGATTTACAGTACGTAGGTCAAAATCGCGACCCTGATTTGGATGAGGACAAATGCCACAATAAAAGGGGAGAAAACCTCCCTCTTCCAATGTGGACCCATGATCCTTTGTCATACCCAGGTTTTAGTTTTATCTCGGTAGCATTGCACACGCGCTCTCTTTTAGCCTGATAGCATAACAAAATTCGTAGTTCTCAACTTCTCACAGGCCATAAACTTTAATATGGTGACAATGAGGGCAGGATTGTAAAGAAAATACAAAAATAAAAGTAAATTAAATAGATTTAAAATGTGTGTCTGTCACATTAACTCAGAGATGGGATATCTTGGCCACTACTGGACAGATGTTCGGGTGTCCATTTTTTTTGTCACCTCTTGGTCTTTCCTTTAGTGCTACTATCAGGCCAGCGTGTTCACTAAAACATATCAGAATCTGATCTAATAGGCAGGTTGCCTTGATATTCACATTCATTCTTCCCAGCAGATGAAACCATTCCATTAAGGACAACTTATCTCACAATGTTATTACGGGGAAATGAAGTTGCCATAACGTTTACAGAGTGGATGTATGCGTCCAAGGAGATAGAACCTTTGGTTTTAAATGATTCCATGGTCTGTCTTCTAGACCAGGTCTCAGGGTAACCTTAACTATGATATTGGACCCAGAAATCCCAAAATCACCACTATAGTGTTTTTTTCCCCAATAGTTTTCACATGAGGTAATGAACATTGTAGGCTCTGGGTGTCACTAGCATATACATGTATATTTATGTAACTATGCCTCTAATTGTGTATCTGTATTTGAACCAACAACCTAACCCACAACCTTGTCACCAGCAGAGCAGGCTGGTCAGATGGACGCTGGCAGAGGTTTTGCGTGAGAGAGAGGCAGAGCAGTCTAGTGCCTCTGTTTCCTCCATTCACTACCATTTGGCCGAAAGGTCAGATGGGCTATTTCAGAAATGCCCCCAGTGAAAATCAATGGGCAAATCGTGGAGCTCAGTTCCTGTTTGCTGTTGGTGGTGGTGGTGGTGGTGGGTCTGTGTGTGTTCTGCCTGTTCCATCACCGAGGCAGGAGGCCAGGCAATGCCTCGTCACCGAGAGTGAGAGAATGAGAGAGAGGAAGGAGACAGAGAGACGGAGACAAAGAGACGGAGAGAAAAGGAGACTTGGGGGGGGGTGGAGGCAGAGAGAGATAGAGAGGGAGTTAAGGCTAGTAGAGATACATCACAATGTCAGACACACAGACACACTGCAGCCACAGATTCATCATCGCAACCGCGTCTGCAGGCACAACTGGACACAGGAAACGAGTGAACTGGAGAAGAGGAGTGGAGCAAGGACAGGCGAAGAGAGACGAGGGAAGAGGGGAAAGACAAATTGGCTACTACAGCTGGCCAAAATATGGCCAAAAGCTCCTTTTAGGGGCCCGTTCAGCTGCTAAAGCAAACCACGTCATGCCAGGAACACTAATATTTCCACTGTATAGCATTGTTAATATGAGTTGGTTAAGGACCCAACCATCACAAGCTGTTTCTCTTTATTTATTTCCCACATTACCATGCCCTTGCAGCAAGACTCCACCTTCAGCTTACAGTGGTTCCAGAAGACTTGTGTGAACTCAAATAGGAATCTCAAAGGTTTTTGTTTGAATCATTTTCCTCAAATATTTTTCTTCTCCAGGCATTGAGAGATTTTTTTTCTCTTTTTTTGCTCATTTCGACGCACCAGCATTACTTGAAATGGCTTGAAACCTCTGCCGGATTAGTTCTGCCCTAGGTCACCTTTGAACCTTGCATGGCTCCAATTAAAAGCCTGCAGTTGTACATCCGTCCTTGCTGTACGAGCGTATATGGTAGAATATGTGACTTGAATTAGACTTATAGTTAGTTTTGTTTATTGTCCTTTTGGAAATTCTCTTTGTGTATAATAGTCATGAGACATGCTCAATCATGGTCAAATGTAGCATGTTTTGTCTCATTTCTCATGTAATCAAGAATTGCACACATTAATGTTGTGCATGTTATTTAAATCACAACCCTTTGCGCAGCCGGTACGCACCAGGCCTCAATGCACACACACATACATACATGCATACATACATACATGCATACATACATACATACATACATACATGCATACATGCATACATACATACATACATGCATGTTTTTTGATTGGCCTGGCATCCTCCACAAGTGAGCAGGTCATCGAGAGACTGGAATCCACCCACACTGAAAACCCCGTCAGCCGGAGCCTCGCACTTCTCCAGAGAGGAAAGGTTGTTGTGTGTCAGAGGACAACGTAGCAGGCCCCTTAGTTTTTATTAGGCCAGTTATATCTGCGGGTTCGTAGGCTCTCATCCTCTGGCCCTCCACAAACTGCTCTACTCAAAGAGGCGCTTTCCCCCGAAAGGCAGGCCGCAGGGCAAAAGCCTGCTATACCCTCCTCCGCATTCTCCCCCTCTTCTGTGCAGACTTTCAAAGAGAATTCCTGCTTGTGTGTTATTAGTTGTTATATTCTTGTCTTCTGGCCTCACAGATACACAATACCTTAATGTGAATACACAGATACACGATGCCTTAATATGAATAGAGAAGCAGCGTTCGGGATCAGCCCGTGGGATTGATTGTTGTTTTTTTTTGTTTTTAACAAATGCATTAGTTTACCAGGTGTCCTTTATTTAATATAATTTCAACAGGATTTCTATGTTTCTTGAAAGATCGTACAAGCGGTTGATAATTTCATTATCACGTAAGAAAGGTCTGTTTTATAGATCCTCAAGATGTGCGGGCTACTAAAATAGTACACTAACCCCATCTTTATTTGTTGCTTTGTTGTCGGTAGTCTCAACTTCAGTTTTTTTTTCTTCTTTCACCTCAAGACATATTACAAGGGGAAAAAAGAAGCAGGCTTTAAAAGTACCTTTGGTGTTCCTGTGTGTTTTTGAATATTACAAAGTGCTGTAATGAGAAGGAAAACAACAAAAAAGGAGATTTTTTTTTTTTTGCCTCAGAGGGATATAGCGACTCGTCTCCTCACTGTACAAGCCTGTAGGTTCACTTTTCTCTTTGTGCGCCAGAGCACTCCTTGGGACTCAAGCGACAGGGGAATTGGGCATGCTGAGCTATGCTGGTGGCGAGGTGCCAGCCTCCTGTGCCTGGGATATATAAGTGCGAGGGAGACGGGACGCGTTTCAATTAGGCAACAAACATCGCGGGTGAGGCGGATGGGAGACTAGCTGACTTCTCCCGTCTGACCTCTCCCAAAAACACACTTCCCTGAACCACGCTGCCCCACCTTTTCTCTTCTGTTTCATTTGAAATCTGAGGTGTCATTTTTGTGGAATTCATATGGTAAGGACGGTACCGGAGGTCTTTGTGAGGTGATGCTAAGTGTGCCAGCTCGGCCTGCATGTTTCCATTAGATTGTCATGTTGGCTAATTAGAGAGCGGCAGCATGATTCACCTTGTTAATTAGGAGGACTTGCACACCATGTGCCTGGGGGCGGTGTGGGGAAGAGGAGCCCAGCCTCAGAGCCTGCTAGTTGCCTGCTGTCTATGAAGATTCCCCTTCTCATCTACCTTCCTTTTACACCTTTTTTTTTTTTTTTTTTTTTTGATTTGGAAATGAATAAATCATTGAGATCGTCCTCTGTCGGAGTGTGAATATCTGAGTTTTCATCTTTTCCTGGATGCAAATTAGGCGTGATCAATAGAAGGTGACGAGCGGCGAATCTAAATGTTATAAAAAGAAGAGAGACAGGGAGAGAGAAGACGAAGCTCGCCAGCATAGAATGAGACAAAGCCAGCGAACATTTAAAGTAGGAAATTTTCCCTTAGATAAGCAGTATTTTTAATGATCACCGCTCTCCTCCTGACACTCCGGCGTAACAGCATCAGAATCTGCTTAACACTGATTTCTGGCTCCTTCATTAAACACGGTTCCTTGGCCTGATGTGTAGCGCAAATGTTATTATTTATAAAAATGATACTTACGCTGAAGTAAAGGCATCAAGTCTGTTAGACACATTCAATTTATCCACTTATGTCACACACTCGCCCTCTACACAGTTTAATTCCTGCAAATAAGTTGCAGATGACGAGGAACCGCAGGGTCATGATAGTGACACTCGCATAATGACCTTAGCTCCAGGGATGGCTGAGGGCTCTGAATAATTGGTCCTTGGCCCTGGAAACGCTTCTGACGTACTCGGCTTCAGAGGAAACGGAGCACTCTGAGCCAAGACTTTTAGCTCATGCATGTGTATGGAGTTCATCTCCATAGGTAAAATACTATAATCGCAAACAGATTAACTGGAATATTTAAGGTGATTTATGTGCGCTGAAGCAAGATGATGAAACTGAATTTCAAAGCTTTTTTTTTTTTTTAATACTCTTTCGATCTCGTCCGATTTCTCATCCGTTATTCAAGAAGACTGGTATCGGTACAATAGTGCAAACACGAATTGGTTTAAGTGCTGTATCTGATAAAAACAATAAAGGTCATTATGATTGAGTGTCAACACATATTGCTAGACGTGGCTTTAAAACCGCATACTGTACTGAATCTATGCACGTGACTCCACTGTGTGAACACCATGCACACAGTAGACATAGATTTTTATATATTTATGTACAATGTTATAATATTTTCTCTTGCGGATCACTTCCATATATAATCATGGAGTTCTGGTGATGAGGTTATACATGTCTCCATCCAGTTTTAACAAAAAGACTTGCCTACATTAGCAGTTTGAGGCTGAACTCGTCTCTTTGTAATGTCTGAGTGCAGATGGAGAAGTGAAACCTGATTGGTTACTGCAAATGGCCCTTCGCCCTGCAGCAAACTAACTGCCAGGCACTTCACATGAAGAAAGGCCTCAAGATGCAGCTCCCAGATGTTCGCGTAATGTCGGCCATGTGGGTGTCAGGTGAATGAGAGCCATGGATTACAGACATGCACAAAACAAAAATACGTAAAATGTCAACACGCTCATGTGAAGTAGAGGGAAACTCGCACACAAGAAGGTGCACTGTTTTGGATACTGGCATTTGGACATTGTTATTTAAAACGTAATGCACAATGAGAAAAAAGAGCTTCACTCTCATTTAACAAATTCTAGTGGGCCTCGTTCATGAACCATTTGTACATTCAGATTTGAGCTTAACTTTTTTGAACTGAATCATTTATTTCATTTATGCAGCGTTGTAGCCAATAATAACCAATATGCACAAATATTTTTAGCATTTTGAGTCAAGTTCGAAGTCGTCAAATAGTGAATAAAGGGCAATTAGAGTTTACAGCTATGCTCTGTGAGGCTGTGCCACAGCTAATGTTAGCATGCTAATATGCTGATGCTAAGCGCGTCTAATGTTTACCATGTTCACCATCTTAGTTTAGCATGTTAGCATGTTGATATTTGATCATTAGTACAAAATATTTGTCAAGACATTTCACTCAAAACAATGAATAACCGCTAGAGGCAAAGTGAGGGGATCACCAAAGTCATAAGGATTCATCCCCTGGGTTCCGTGAACGTTTGTCAAAATCCTGTAGGTGTTAGAATATTTGGTCTGGACCAAAGTGATGGACCGACCGACAGACCAACAGAATGATGTTGCCATTCCTACAGCCGTGCCGCTAGCATGGCTGAAACTAATAAGATATTAAACCTTCTACGGAGTTACTAGTGTCCGTTTTTGGTTTCATTTATAGTTCAATAAAAACATTTGAAATCATGATAAAAAGATTATTATTCTTTCTGCATCTGCACAGCTGCGAGGGCCTATGGGACATGTTTTTATTTCATCTGCACACGTCCACGCAAACAGTCTGCGTGCAGCAATTTATGACAACACCCTCATACGTTATGTTTTTGATATTAGAAGGTGCGTGGTCAAATCTGCAGAATTTTGCTTTTATTAGCTAGAAATGATGATAGTAAATGAGGCAAGACAATATTCAATAAAGGTCCTGGTTGGACTCGAACTGGCGCAAATCCACTCAGACTAACATACTTTACAGTAAATAACAGAAATAATCATGATGCTGGTTTATGAGGAGTCCAGTGGAACTGAAACGTTTCTGGTTGTAAGTCATGCCACTGATTTACACTTCTGCCACTGAATCATATCATTGGTGTTAATTTAACACTCTGCTATTGTTTGCAGACCACAACAGTAGAGTTATTTTGAAGCTGAAGATTTTTCTGTGTATCAAAAGTAAAATCATGATACTTTCATACTTTAATTAGACTGTTTTGTTGCCAAGGACAAAAGACAAAGAAGTCTGTGCAATATCAGTATTTTCATGCAGCACATTTACATTGCAGGACATTGTGTTTCAACACATTTTGATGTATTTTAACTAATATCTACCCACACACCATTACACAAATATAGATTGGCTAAAATGCAGAAAGTGCAAGGTTCAGCGCAGCAGATGTCAGCAGTCAGGTGACCACCGGCAGTGCATTCGCTGCACTTTCTAGTACTTTGTATGCAATATGTCTCTTTGAGGTGGCTTCCCTCGGCATTGCCTTTCTACCATGTACTGAAAATCGTTTGAAATGTTTTTAGTTATTTATTTAGATGCAGCTTCATTCTTGTGGACATGCTCTAATAAACACTTTCCATTATAACCTATAGTGTATACCTAGCAGTTCAAACGTTTGATAAACGCCATGATAAGAGATTTGATTCCTGCTGAAGCCACCCACCCTTGTTTGAAATGTGTGCACTCTACCAAGGTTCTTTGAGGGGGGGGGGGGAAGCATTCACTAAAATTGGCATATGTTAATGTTATGTCTATATACTCAGAAGCTCCCTGCCGTGTCCTGTTGGACCAGAGCTTTCTATGGGGAGAGTAAGCGACAGACCAGCTCAAATCCCATGGTCTGGCTTTTGTACTGCGTTCTATGCAGTGCAGAGAGCCCTCTAGCTTCCTTCGCAGCCCTGTAGCTGCTTGTGACGTCAAGCAGAGCGTGTTCTGCTCTACCAAGGACATCTGTCTGTAAGCGTCTGGGGGGCCGCGAGCAGCCCCTCGGGCCTGGATGAGGGAGGGAGGATGGAGAGAAAAGCCTTTGTTGAAAACAGCAGAGATGGAGAGCGGCAGGTTGGCCATCATGGCTCCTGCAGCCCATCCTCCTCTTCACTCCAAGCACATCGGACCGCTTTAAGGTTCTTGCCGTATTTTGGCCATTTTTGCATCATAAGGGAACACCCTGCTCTTTCTTCTGTGTTGAGATAAAAGCCCTGTTATGTCTTATTTAGGTCTTGATGGACATTTTTATCAATCTATTCAGGGTAAAGAGCTTGAAGTTAGACAAGATGTGATAAAGAGGTAACAAATGAAAATCAATAGTGAGACAGACAAATGGATCTCATTATTCTCCACCCAGTCCATGCATGCTTTCCAAATTTTCCAGTTCAATTTGTTTGTAATAATGTAAATACAACAAAACCGAAACAGGCCGCCGATTTGTTCTTACTTATGAACATACAGGCAGTCAAATATGTGGTGAGCTGTTAAACTAAAGCATCGGATTTCATTCAAATGACCTAAATAAATATTCGTACATAAATAAATAGTACGTTCGTGAAAAGCCCATATTGAGAAATGGATATATTTAGAAATACTTTATTTGAATGAAGTGAACAGAGGAGGACCGGAATCAGTTCAGTGAACAAGGCAATGACAAACATTGGTAATGAACATATTGTTATATAACGTTATTTAGCTTAGCTTTACTTAACCACAGAGTTTAGTTTGTTAGCACCAGCAGTACTGATTTAGACACTGTGTGTTAAACTCTATGCTGCTGATAAATATGAACTTCCACTGCCCTCAAACTGGAGGCCTTAGTCTTATTTAAATGTGATTTTGGAAGAATCTTCCAGGACATAACCTCATGACACAAATAATCTGATGAATACATGTAATTTGATATCCACGGCCTGGATTTTTCAACCATAGCAAGAATATTTAATTCAGACTCATAGATAGTGTCATACTTTTTACTGTCATAAAACAGGGGACGGTGTCATTTATTATCAAAGGAGGGCTTTAACATCTTGCAGAGAGTGTGTGTAGAAGCAAAATCAGAACAGTGTATTTTTTTAGTTTTTTTTTTAGCTGTAATCAAACTTTCAGCGCAGACCAGGAGCGAGTCTGGGAGCTCCGATGAATACAGGCCCCCGATCTGATTACCATCAGATTCAGAGCTTCAGCGTTTGCACTTGCACATTGTGCCTGATAAACATTTTCCGTAGCAAAGCACTCAACATCTGAAAGAGAGCGTTGTGCAACTGCGACAGACGTTTCCCCAGAAATGTACACGTTTGTTTGCATGCACCTCCCATTTCCCAACAATGACCATAAAATCATCACCTGGCTGAAACCGCTTTCTAACAAAGCTGTAGATTGATTCTGTTGTGCATCTTGAAAATGTTCTACATCTCCTGACCTTTGCTAATAATTTGACTGTACAAGTTCCAGTTCCCTGCTTTTAAAGGGCAGACTGGAAGCACTGGTATTTACGTGACTTTGAAACAGTAGGTATTAATGCGGTATCATTGATCGGACCTGGCAAATGTATGCATCCTGCCAGCTGGTTGTTCTTCCAGTGCAGGATGAATCTCTGTACTGACCTTTGCTGTGTTTGCCGATGATCGGGCAGTCCAGAAGGCAGAGAGAGGTTCTTATACTTGAAGGTGGCAGTTTTAATCTCACTATCGAATAGATGGCCTGGCAGCGGATACTGCAAAATAAAAAAAAAGTAAATGGGTGCAGTGGTGGCGCGTAGAAACTCACTTACAGGGATTGATGGTATTCAGGCAAACAGGAGAGTTGCTTAACACCAAAATATCATACAGAGTGAAGAGTGGCCAGAGATTGGTACCAATACCCTCATGACTAAATCTCAACAAACCCTGTACAGTTGCCTGAATCTCAGGACTGAAACTTGTTTGAAGGCGACATGTATCCACATTCCTTCATGCATACTGCTGCTACTTCACAGCATTTGTACACCTGCGTGTGTCTAGATGAACGTACTCTATGTAAATGTTTGAATTAAATGGTAGTGAACCCCCCCCCGCCCCCCGAGGGGAAACAAATCTATCGAAGCCTGGCCCAACTCTGGCTCGTATCAGTTGGCAGTCATTAAAGGAATGTAGACTCGACATAGAGGCACCAGATTGAAATCAGAAATCAGTCTCCCTGTGTCATGGCGGCCTCTTTACTGACGGGAAACGCAGACTGGAGGGTTGCAGATGGTAGAATGAAGTCTTCATTTATCATACAGTCATAAATCTGAAAATGCAGGCAGTTGCTGTGGGCGCTGGGAGCCCATGCCTGGTGCCAACTGCCAGGCGGAGATGCCGGCATCCTGGTGCCATCAGTGAGATAGCGGGCCTCTCTCTCTCTCTCTCGCTCTCTCTCTCTCTCTCGCTCTCTTCTGCTCTATCGCTCTCTTCCCAGCGCACTTTGCAGAGGGATTCTTTAAGGTCAGGCCTGGAGATATCTGTGTGTTGTTTGTGGCGAAGCCTAATAAGGTTAGCATTGATAACATTAATGCTACATTTGCCATGTGGACAGGGGCAACAGTCATCTCCACGCATCGCCACGTCCAGCCACCATCCCCAGTTTCAGACTCCATTATACTCTCCATCTCCATTTGCATAACGTTAAGAGCCTGATTCTCAACTCGACATTGCCTGAAATGACTTCATGGACTTGTCCGTAGCATTGCTACTAATTAGTATTTGTTTTATCTACATTATATACATTTTCACCATCATCCTTTTTAAAAATGGTCAAGTAAATGTGGTTAAGATATTCAGCTGGTTGGTACTACTGCTATTATTTCCCCTACTTTGTGTTGTCAGCGTGTTTGAATCTTTCAACAGCTCCGCCGTGCTAAATGTGAAGTGGCATCACCCTAAAGGGCATGCCTTGCCAGCGGGGTTTTAGGAAAAAAATCAGAGGCAATTGCATGCACATTTAAGATCAGACTTTATACACCAAAGCAACCTTTTACAGAGCGCCATCTGAAAGTAACATGAAATTTTCCCCCGATCAGACAACATGCATGCCTCGCACAAACACCAGCGCCCAGCGAACGCATGCTGAGAGATAACATAAAAGAACATGAAAGACATGAAAGCGCACATTGATTGTCCCTGTTCGCTTCAGCCCAGGCCTCTCTCCCCCAGTGGGCAGACACGCAGGCAAGCTGGTGGGTAGGCATTCCCTGTGCTGTGGCCAAGATTGGTAGGCAAGTGTGTGTGTGTGTGTGTGTGTGTGTGAGTGAGAGAGAGCACTGTGTTTGCATGTTGGAGGGAGTGCTGACACCCTCTGTGCCATGGCCCCAGGCCATCGCACATCCACCCAATAGAAATGGCAGCTCCCAGCGATGCTGGGTTCCCCCTCAGCCCTTCGGCTACACATGACATTACCTTGGGCAGTGCCTCCCCACAACCTAACCCCTTATACAACACAAATTGCAAAAATCACAATGGAACCGTCTGACTACACACACACACACACACACACACACACACACACGCACACGCACACGATCTTTGACAAGAGCTCTGTTAATGGCTGACAACAGGCTTCCATTTTGTTCGGCTCAGGAGAGATTATACAATATTTGATGGACGGATAGAAGTAAGAAAGGGGATATCTTTCTCCTTTACGGCCCTATATTTAAATCTCTACATTTGATCCTGCTCTTCTCTCATTCGCTCTGAAGTGCGACAGTTTTGGTTGCAAATGCTCCTAAAATCTGAAAATGCCGGGCTCACTTGTGTGGCTACTAATTGTCACGATGCACCTTTATGTTGATAACACATACAGAGCAAAGAAATGTGTGTTTGGGAAGTTGGGACCGTCAGTGTTACCAAGTAAAAATGCTAACTTAAAGCAGTTCTGTAAACAGATAGTTATTTTTGGCAACATTGTCTTTAGGTTGTAAATATTGGTGTAAAACCTTTTGTTTAGAGACGTTAAATGTACTCAGATTGTCGATACCTTTCACGTGACGTACACACCAACCCAAGCGGATGCGTGTGGTACTTGCTCAACGCCACATATCGTGCAGAGGGTACAGTTATTTATACATCCTTGTGTTGTCGTCACCAGATGCAACAACAGGAACTGGCCCAGATGAGGCAGCGAGACGCCAACCTCACAGCACTAGCTGCCATCGGACCCCGCAAAAAACGTAAAATGGATTCACCAGGGGCCACCCCATCAGGGGCCGAGGTAAGTAAGCACTAGCCTCACTTAATTGCTATATTATCAGACGTTTTTGTCCATATCGAGTTGTTAGTGTTGACTTGATATCTGCCCTCAACGATACCGTTTTCTTCATTAACGTTTGTAGGAATCTTTCTGACAAAAAAGGGGGACATTTATTTCAGCTGTACTGCATTTGTCTGACAAAACATAATACGGTATTGGGAAGGTTTTCCACCATTCCTGGCAGATTCATGGACGAGCATGTACCGAATATGTATCTGCAAGACCGTGAATAAGAAATAGAAATCCATAACTGCAGGTAAAGCAGTGGTTTCCAATTCCAGCTGCTGGCCAGAGAGTTGCTACTTCCCTTTAGCAAGACACTGTGAAAGACGGTTTTTTATTTTTTTTTTTAGTGTGGGATATTGTCCTGAATCTAATCACCGTGCTGATGTAAAGAGACTTTAGGTTGTACATCAGTCACTTCCTACAGAATCCTCCAAACCTTTCATGTGTCTGTACAGTAGGTCAAGGTTTGTGTTGGTCAGACATTTTTGTGGTGTTATTTACACAAGTGCAGTGGCAGATTGTTCTGCTAGAACAATTAATCAATAATGCACAGTAGACGGTGGTATTGAAGTTAGAGATTGTGCAGAATCGCACTTCGATTAGCTGGCTGCCCAATAAACAGCTTTTTCTTTAGTTGTTCCTGGATAATTTAGCATACTTCATGTTTGGAAGTCATGTTTATCTGCTATTTCTGCCTGTTTTATCTATCTGCCTAATAGCTACTGTGATAGCTATTGAATTCTTATATATCAGTGTTCAACAGCACTTTTCTTTACGCCATTTAATCCGATTCAGGAACAAGTTTAGTGCCTCAATACAGCCAGCCTGGCTTTGTCATCCTTTGCCATTTTAACACCTAAACCAACGGCCAATGTTACACTGCTAATTTCTATCTACAAAAATAAAAGTTCACTTTGCATTATCTGTACAGGCACAGCATCTGTATGCTGTTGTCTTGTTTTTTGTCACTGATGACAGAATAACATGTGGCCTCTTTGGAAGATGGGATCACATCACTGTCCACTCTTGAGACTTCCCTAATAGTCTTTTATTCAAATGTCTTTTCAAGTTCACTTGAAATTCACACAGAAATGTCCTTTGGTCAACCCAAAATTATATTTGAAGGTGAACACACAAGTGATTAATTGTTTAAAAGTTATGTAATACTTTTGATGTGAAGTCAAGATGTCAGAATGCATAAGGAGAGATAAAATAAAACTCACTGTGGGAGTATCCCCCAAACCTCTCTAAGAGTTTTGACTCTTCACATGTCATGTAGGAAACACTGACAGCTTGACATATTATAGGCTCTAATGTTTACTGAGGTGAACAGAATGTGAGAGGATACGATTGTAACTGTAACTACAAGTTAACATTTTTTTTCCTGTTCTCCAATAAAAATAGTAAATAGATAAATAAATGATTATCGGTTGATTGATTGAGTCTGTGTCAGACAGCTGTTGTCATATATTTTGCATTTACATGTACTTGTAAGTTGTACCAGTAGATTATTAGGATTCAAGCACGTTTCTGAGCACATTTGAGAGCAACATTTACTTAGCAGCACAATACAAACACATATAGCAAATCAAGACACAAATAGTAAATAATTAAAATCAGAAGCTGAGGAATAGACAACAGTTAGAGCAATGGATATAATAAGTGGGAAATAATAATATGCTGTCATTTATGCACTCAAATAAAATGTAGACTAAGCAACATCAGCATAGCCACAAAAGTACATGAGCTGCTGCATCTGGAATCACAACGATAAGACGCCACAGTGGGTCAATGGGTTACTATCATCCTGCATTGAAATATTTTACTATCCAGGTGACCATATGAAATCACTGAAGTAATGATGCCTTGCCTTTATTCGTACACATTTGTTTTTCAATATGTTTGTGTGCATGTTTTAGATTTTCCCGATTGGCCACAGATCAGACTGAGTTAGAATTCAGTTCCAGTTTGGCATCTTTGTTCCCAGAATTGTGGTGACCGTGTGTCCCCACAGCTGAGGTTTGTGTGGTGTGGAAGCTGTGAAGTGCACTGGCGGGTTGGCGACACAGTGCGCAGCCCTCTGAACCGTTGTTCTCATGTTTACTCATCTACAAAGTGGATGAAGACGACCGGATCTGAAATCTCCAATTGGAGTCATGAGCCAGTACCCTTCTGGAGGCACCAGGGAGTGGGTTTGTTATGTGGACAGGGTTCTTTGTTGGTCTCCCTTCCCCCACGGTGTTACTTTTGAGAGCCATTGTACTCTCAATACCATACATCCGCATCATTCTTAACCTGTTAAGCATCGGCCACGTTTAGGAATCTGTCTAATAACCCACTCTCCAGAATTTAAGTTGGTCAACGTGACGAAGATGGTAGGAAATATCTGGGTATGTTACAGGCAGCAGGGTGACATACTCCCATGTGACTTGCCCGGTCTGTTCTTAATTAAGCTGAACTGTGTTTTCATAAAGAGCTGTCTCCTGTTTGAGGTTCCATGAGCAATGAGTATCAAATTTCTCCAGCACTGGGCCATACATGAAGTCATGCACCGTTGCCGTCATACTTTCCTTTAGGCATCTGGGGAAACATTTAAATTCCACATATTCATCTGTAAATATGATGAATCTAAAATAAGCATGAAATTTGAATGTCAATTGGTCATTTTAATAACCTGCTTATTGAGTTGCATCTTCACATCCTTCACTTAGCAGCAATATGCTGCAGAGGAGCATAGTGATGCACCCGGTAAAAAAGCATAAATAACAAAATAAAAGCATTACTTCTGGTCCTTGAGTGCAGCGCCAACCTCTTTCAGAATGTTTTACCCTGATGGGTATTAGCCCGCGACCTTCTGCTGCGTTAAAAAAAAGCTGCTTTCTCAAGCTGCTTTCCCAAATGTAGTTATACAACATAAACATGAATATACATTATGCTGGAGTTGTTGTCTTCTTCTCTATTTTATCGACCTTTTTTTTTTAATGTCCTGTTCATGTTTAATTAGAGGGGCATAATGAAGCGAAGTCACAGCGTGCCCCTCCTCTGGAGTGATTGCAGGGAGGGCGGAGGAGGAATCTTAACTTATTTTCACTTCGTTTTCACCTCCTCACATTTCTTCATTTCACATGGGCTGGAAGCGCCTGCAGCGTTCTCTTTCCCTTCTCCAGAGCAAAGTGAATGTGACTTTTCTAAGGGGGTCACAGGATGCCTGGAGGCCTGTGGGTGTTACTGGACTGTTGCCTGCTCTTAGCTTCACTGAGGGGCTTGTCATAGATTTCATCTCCACAGAAATGAGCCGGGGGGCCCTGGCCAGGAGCACAAGCAGCCAACGTTATGAAGGGCCCATGCTGATTATTTCCCTCTGACATCGCATCCTGAGCTTTCTGCATTAATCCCAGACAAAGGCAGCCCTTCAGTGCTGTGCCAGAGCTCAAATTAGGAGCCAGATAATGGCCTTGTTGAGATCCTGCTCTGTTCACCAAGAGGAAGAGCTCCCGTTGAAATCCTCCTCCTCTGTATTCCTTCCCTCCTCCTTGTTCTTTTCCACATCAGACCACCTTTCCACCGTGTTCAGACTGTGACGGAATTCAGGTGACACAATTTCACTTCATTCCCCCAAAACCCAACGCAACCCAATCCCCCCTTGCCCCCATTCACCCACCTTTAATTTGATGGTGGCTTGGCCGGGCTTGGTCCTGTGCCTGGATGTGGATTGCCACGGGCTGTGAAACTGATAGCCAGTCAAGACTGGAGTGTCTGTCTCCAGCCTGATCTAGTCTGCAGGAGGGAACAAAGGGGGCCTTACAGGGCTCCGCAGGGTGGATTAGTTCCAAGAAGCCAATGGCTGGGGCTGCTGGCTGGCTCTCTGGAAGATGGCCTGCTGTGGCCCCAGCGGTGGGTCACTGCACAGGCAGAGGCCACACAGGCGCACACACACACCGCGAACCCCCCTCCAGCTCAATAGTCCCCATCTCATAGCCCTAACCCTCCAATCAGTGCACACAGGCTTTTCAAGTCCAGCACATAAGTCAAGGGTGAGGTACCTTGAAGAAGGTGGAGGGAGGAAGCGCAGTGACAAAGGGCAGCTGAAGGAGAATGGAAATGCCCTCAGAACATTAGCTTGAAGATGTGGACACTAATACTTTAAAGCCTGATTTAAAAGTTTGAAAAAGGATATCTTAATTCCCAGTAGGCATATAAGTATATTAGCACCAAAAACGCACACACATCTATACAAAAACATACACAAAATGAAACATCCGTCACTGCTAGAAGCTGATTTAATTTTTTTTAGATTCTTTTAAGGAAAAGCTCAACTATTAGCATCTATACAGTGCTGCTGCAACCGAACAGCATGTGTGGTATACATAGGAAGACTGTACACCATGTTCAGCTCTTTGCTCCTCTGTAGTCACATCAGTATGTGTGTATTGTACAGAGACAAGATGAAGAACATGGATTTTTAGCTCATTGAATTGGGGATAGAGGACAGTCTGTCAAGTAGAGCTTTATTCACAATGATTATTCCATCACACCCTCTATATTCTGTCCTTTCACACATTTAACATTATTTGCTGTTTCATTTCCCCTCATTGATTTGTGTGTGCTATGATCTCCTCTTCCTATTTAGTGCACCATGGCTAAACTGCGTGGCTCCTGTGTTGCTAGCTTATGAAAGACTAGATTCAGGCTCCTCAGTACATCTGAGGTTGGCATTAAAGGTTCTGCGACGCACAATGTCCTGCAGTGTTGAACATGCTCCGAGCTCTGAAACATCCTTGACACATTTACGAGCTCATAGTTACCATCTCGCCGCCGAGGCCATTCATCACATCAAAGGAAAGAGCTTTTGTTTGTTGACGTAAAAGCGACAATAGCAGCTAAAACTGCCTCGGTTTGTACAGCCACTCTCAGCTGCCTCTCTCCTATCTGTCTCGACCAGGCACAATGCAAAGGGACAAAGGTAGGCGAGCGCTTTAATAGTGAGCACAGTCTATTTTTCCATTTGAATTCATTTCACCTTCTTTCTTTGAGGCTGTAGATCAGAAAGAAGGAGTGAGGCAATAGAGTGAGAGGCATGGGGAGAGAGGGGGGAAAAGCACAAGGAAAACTGATGCCCTTTCCTCCAGCTAAATTAACAGGAATCACGTGGAAAACAATCTGAGTCTCCAATGAAGGAGGGAGGAGGGAGGGGGGGGGGGGACCATTAAAATTAGCCCCAAGCTATGGACTGCACCCAATATCACTAAAGCTGCACTCACTACAGATGTGGAGGCTGGCTTACAGGCAAACTATGCTCTGTTCTATAGCTACAATTAAAATCAACCTCACTGCCAAAAAATAGGAGGGGGAAAGTGGGGGTAGAAAGGCAGACATGGAACATCAAAGACAGATTGAAATGTGTAGTCAGTAATAAGAGTGGTCTCCAAGCCCCGAGGTTCTCCACGGTCCCCTTGTTAATGAGAAATTTTGACCTCTGGTTTGTAAGTTAAACTTGTAATCTCGGTTAATGAAGTAAATCAATCCCAACTCGGGAGTGTTCGGTGTCTCTCCCTTTGCCTTCTCCCCGCCAACCTCCCCTCTGTCCTTCTCTCTTGTGCTTTTCTTCTCCTCCTCCTCCTCCTCCTCCTCTTGCGTCCCTCCCAGTGTTTACCGCCTGGGAGTAAAAACGGCCAGGTCTTCAACCAGACAAACAGGAAACTCACGGAGCACGAGGGTTCCGGAGCTGGAGGGGGTGGCGTAAGGACTCAGAGGACTAGGACCAACCAGGCTGTTTGGTTAAGAAGGAGCCAGGCCAACTGAGTGGAGGAGGAAACCACTTGCTCCTCCTCCCCATCCATCTTTTTACCTTCTCTGCCCACAATCTGTTGGGGATAGTATTTGGTTAAAAAGTCATGCCTGCTTGAGAGGCAGTGCAAGTATTCACTACAGCCTCCACCTGTTTGCTGTTCACTACCACAGCACCCCTCTTACTCCTCTCCATATCCAAATCATACACACAGTGGAACAGACAGCCAACCTGACCTTCTTTTTTTCTTCTTTGTTTTTTTTTTTTTTAGCTTTCTTAAACATGTGGAGCTCAACTTTTGCACCATATGGAGGCTGCTCTTAAATCCACTGGGTGCGCTGACATTAACCCCCGATTAGCCGTTGTATTTATTTATTTCACCACTAAAGTAATGCAGGGTGGGATCTGGAGTAGAATGCAATGACTTTTGCATGACTTATATCAGGCTGTAACGAAGCATAAGGACTCCTGTGTGTGTGTTCCCTTTCTCTAATATACTACATAAATATGATTAAAGAGGGCACCGAGAGGCTGCTATTGGTTTCATAATGTCAAGAAGATTGTAATATTAGTTTGACTTTACCTCTCAAGGCAATTCTGCATTTCCAGCGAGGACACAGAGGAGACAGAGTCGAGTCTTCAGAGTGGTTACGGGGGCTCCTTGGCCTGATGCCATGCGTTCTTAGAGCTTTAACACAGTGCACTTTGCCAACTTTCCCATCCCTCCGCACAATGAAGAGCACAGTGGTACCTACCAGTGGTTATTGCACTATGGACTGTAGGTTAAAGAATTTAAAATGCAGCTTTAGTGTTAGCATGAAAAGATAAATACATTTGTTTTTTCTTCAGTTATGTGGAATACATTTATCCACTGCCATTTAGATCTATGATGAAAATGCATAAAATATGAAACACTCATCATAAATAGAACTACATTTGACCTGAAATTCCTGAAACTAAACACAACATTTACAATTTATTAAAACTACATACATATATAACATATAACATATAAAATATATTATGTAAGTTATTTTCTACTGTCAAGTGCTGAGATAATTTCACAGTGTGTCTAGGAATTTACTTTTATCAATATTAATTGATAGAACACCTAAAATTAAATAAAGCGATATGGCATATGAATGAAGGAATCATCAGCTGAAACCAGTCCTTCAACAGACAAGACCACAGAGTTGGACTTGGAAAGATGTGATCTGGAGCACACAGTTATAGAAAGAGCTTTTAATAAGATGCCACAATTAGCGTTTCAACATAAAGCATACAGTATGTGGCAAATATCAGTTCACTGAAGAAGCAAATCAAATCTAAACCTGCAAAATGACATCAACTTCTAATTAAATGTCACCATGAATAGTAGGTCCGCAGCCACACTAGAGGCTCTGTGAGACTGTACACAGTGGTGTGTTGAACTAAATGCTAACGTCAGCATGCTAACATGCTCACAATGACCATGTTAACATGCAGGTATAATGTTTACCATGTTCACCATGTTAGTTTAGGATGCCAGCATGCTAATATATGCTGATTAGCACTAAACACAAGGGGACTGGAGCACAAGGATTAATTTGCAGCCGTTAGTAGTGCAAACAGACACAAGTGTGTCTTCATCGCAGTCAAAAAGGTATTTGGGCATTTGATAACCCAAAGCATCGGACAAAATTAAATTTTGAAGTCAGCTGGTTGTTATTTATATATTGTTTATTACTTTATTTATATCTATTATTTATTCTTATTCTATTTCTATTTGACATTTATTTCTTATTGCACAACTGTCGGAGCTTGTGGACCTACATTTCACTATGATTGTACCCTGTATCATTATGGTGCTAGATGGGGGGAGGGATCACCACAGTGATTACAATTCATCCTGAGGAAGACATAAATGTGTGTTCAATTTGTCATACATTTGGGTCTACCAGGACTTGAAATGTGTTTCAGCATGTCTGTATTCGTATTCTTCTTCGTCTAGTTTTACGGCGGTTGGCATCCAGCTTATTGGTGCATTTCTGCCACCTCACGCTCCGGAGAGCGGAACAGACAATAGACACAATATCTACATCCCTTTCTCTCCCTCCTCGGGCTTCGCATGCCTGTATTTAAGAGAGTCTGTGAATAACTTGTTTGTTCCACTGTCTCTTTTCTCTTAACCGGTAAGTTTAACTGTGTGACATGAACTGACATTTCTCCACTGTAAAACGGACGTGAGGCGTAAAATGAATAATTAACTTTCTTACATGTTTGTATCTTGCTCGCTGCACACACATTGAAATGTGTATAGAATGAGAGACCAGAAGAGATACTGTAGCAGCCAGTATTGCCTGTTAGATCTTGAATATATGGTAACTGTCAACTCAGCATCACTGGTTTTAATGTCTTCGTTCATGACACAGGGCTTAAAGGGTCTCCAAGATCAGTAACACACACACGTGGCCTATCCGCACTCCACCACCTAGGTCATTCGGGTCAAATTATCCAGTGTCTCACACGTAAAGAAATAAGGCAGTAATTAATCATTCTCAGTGACGGAGAGAGGATTTCTATATATTAAAGGTAGATCCACCATATACCAATCAGATAATAAAATACCCGTAAATTAAAGCAAATATCACGTAAACTTGAAAGGAAATGGCGTTCAACCAATCTGGAAGAATCATGCTCAGTCTGGAAAGATAGTCTTAAAATGTACAGGAAGGCATTCCATAATGCCAGAGCAGCCTGCTACTCATCATTAATAGAGGAAAATAAGAACAACCCCAGGTTTCTGTTCAGCACTGTAGCCAGGCTGACAGAGAGTCACAGCTCTATTGAGCCATGTATTCCT
>JAVQJF010046510.1:0-24889 GCA_036023855.1 Gadopsis marmoratus
CAAGAATAAGGATGTAAGAGACTTTGACAAGGAACCAAACTGTGATGGCTGGACGACTGGGTCAGAGCATCTCCAACACTGCAGCTCTTGTGGGGTGTTCTGGTCTGCAGGGGTCAGTACCGACCAAAAGTGGTCTAAGGAAGGTGAATCGCTGAACCGGAGGCAGGCGGCCAAGGCTCATTGATGCATATGGGGAATGAAGGCTGGACCGTGTGGTCCGATCCAACAGAAGAGCTTCTGTATCTCAAACCGCTGAAGAAGTGAATGCTGGTTCTCATAGAAAGGTGTCAGAACACACGGAGCATCGCAGTTTGTTGTATATGGGGGATGCTCAGGGTGCCGTGCTGTCTGAATGTTATGGCTGATCGGTGTACATTTATGCCATTGTGAGCACCTACTTCCCTTCAGTTGACACAAAGACAAATGGTTGCCCCGAAAGTAGGAAAAACACAAAACTCTTGTGAAACACATGTATGGTGCTTAAATTTTCGCCTTTAATCTTCTTTGGCTGGTGCCAGTGTGAGAAAGCAATACTAATACCTAAGGTGTGTGTTTTGGTTGTAGATATTGAGTCTATTGTCTTTTCCGCTCTCCGGAGCAGAAGGTGGCAGTAATGCACCAATAAGCTGGATGCCAACCGCCATAAAACTAGAAGAAGAAGAATCTATGTTCATCATAACTGATTTGGTAGGTTAGTCTTTTTACTTTCCTACATAAGACTCTTGTAAGAAATTGAATATGACCTTAAAATGTCCTGTAAGGAGCCAATCAGCTCCCTGTTTATGGAGGTTTCTAATAGCTACATAAGGGTATATTCTATCGGTGCTTTAATATATAACTAAATCATACAGAAGTGATACTTCGCCTCTTAGTCACTTGAAATACAGTATCTGCCTCTTTCAGCTAATATTTTAAGAGCCAAAATATCTCAACTGTCACACTCCAAGTCACGGGCTACTTCATTTAACATTTGCATCCCTTCAGGAATGATGATAACAAGATTGTGGTGTTCCAATAAAGTTTTGCTGTGTTCAAAAGCGCCGCGTTACCTCATTTCAAGTAAATGTGATCGATGTTTTGTTTGTGTTTGGATGAGAAACGGCCCCAAAAATGCTCCACACGCACTCTGCGACTGGAGAGAAGAGACGTAGTACTGCTCAGAGGGATTTAGCACATCATCGATCTGTTGTTTCTAACTCATCGCAGATATTGCTAATAATAAAGCGTCTCCTTGATGTCAGTTCCAGGAAGCCACATGCCTCAGAAGCTATATTTACATTACGCTAGGTGCTTGGAAGTCAAAAGGTATTCTGGAGTAATGCTCACAGGAAAACAGCCGGGGATAAAGGAGGGAACTGAAAGTATCATCTGACTACATACAGATTTGGGTTGCCAGGCAAAAACATCCATGTTTCACGTGTCCCGCGAGTGAATATTTGATTGCACTTATATAGCACATGTAAACACATACTGCTGACACGTTTAACACTGGAACATCATCATTTAATTCTTCATCCAGCTCAGGTGCAGCTCACGCACTACATCTGAGTGTTGGAGAGAAATGAAAAACCACACATGACGTAAAGATCTGCTTCATGTCAACATGTAGTCTCTGACAGAGGCACAGACACCCTTATAACAGCCGTGGTAGCAGCTGATGTTTGAGGAGGATTAAGGTTTTCCCTCTTTCGTGACAATTTTTCAAAATCCACTTAGCCGACATTAACGTGAAATGCCATCGTGACCTCGGCGCTTTCACTCAGTCACTTCTACAACATGAAACGCGCGCTCCTCGAGGCCCTGGGCGCTGACGTAACGCTCCTCTGAAATGCGTTTAGTCGAGAAAACAAACTGAAGTGGTCCAGCCAGGAAACGGCAGCGGCAGGGTGACAGTAATTATGAGTGGCAGTGAACACACTTGCCGCCTGCTTAGGTCCCCCCCCCTCCCCCCCCATGTTAAATACCCGACTCTAATGTGAGCTCCAGAATGAGACCTGGCAACTCCAGCGGCGCTCACCAGCCATTACCTCACTGCTTTTACATGGCATCTCAGAAGCCCTCTCCAAGACAATCTCATTTTCCCAAAAAAGTTCACTCTAAGGTCGCTTCACTCACAAACAGTTGACCTCCGTTCAGTCCTGGGAGGACTCTGAAATATGCCAGGCTTTTATGAAACACTTTTCCTCCTGTAGAATTGAAATAAAGTCGTAAAGATTCTGGTCAAAGTAAAACTTGGGTCTTATTTTCTGTCATTTCTTGCAATCGTGATAGATCTGTAAGTGCAGAGATCTGGGAATGTGGTGACAAAGTCAGACAGGACTTGAAAACGAGCAGGTTGCAAACACGCAACACAGTCTAGCCAGATTGCCTGAACCACTTTATTCGGTGAGGGAAGCTAAAAGTGAGAGCACCCCAAACGCCCTCGTTGCACAAACAAACTATGTGTGCACAAAAGCGTGGCGAGCATGAAAGGTCAAAGTGGAAGGAGAAAAGTCAGCCTGTTAACTGTGACGAATGTTCACAACGGACAGCTAAAGGAAAATAATCTTACCGCTCAGTGTTTTTTGTTTGATTGTCGGACTACTCGTATTTCATTCCACGTCCAACTCATTTCAGAAATGATGGACAAACTATGAAAATAAGTCCAAAGTTGTAATAAATCAGAATTAGGCTATTTTGAGAGCTAGTGCATACGCTACCGGAGTAATGGCCGGTCCACATGACGGCGATGTTTGGCACAGCAACGATAAAATCTGGTCTTTACCTTAAGTACTTAGAGGCGTGAAGACCAAAAAGGCTTGGCCTCGCAGCTATTTTGGGTTGCAATATATTTCATCCATCCGTGGTCCTCTTCGTCGGGCAGCATCCAAAATGGTATTTGGCCATTAAATTTGATTCATGTAAATGCAACCGGTCACAATAGCCAGCTAGATGCTAGTGTCCACTTTGACATCGGCGTGTTGTCGCTTGAGACATAAAAGCTGTGTCTCAGTGTATCGTTAGCTATTCGAGTGAGATGAAACCCAACACTTAAGCGTAATCCCTTTCTCGCAATGAATCCTGGGATAGGTTGGGCCTGCGAAGGATCCATCTTCCAAATTCGGGAATCGAAGGCCACGTTTGAAATGGGGAGCATCCTTGACGCGCCTTCGGGCTTCAAATGCAGCCTTCGAGGGCCGCGGCCCCTGGATTGACCCACAGCTCGTGTGAACGTATGCTTGAAAGCAAACTAGTTTGTGTAAAGTGTGGGATGACACGCCTTTCCGACCATCTGACGAACCGCGTTTGACGAATTTGCCGATGACAAAATTGGTGTATCCCCTACGCAGACCCGTTCCCGCGTAGATGGAAAGTAGCACGGCAACCTGTGTTACGACAAAGTGTCTCATTCCACTGTGGCTTTTTATCGCCAGACACGGCAGCACATTCCTCCGCCCAAGCGTTGGAAACGTGACACGCTACAGGAGCGCCTCGACCCCGACGCGATTCTCATGTAGCGGCTTGACGAGGGCCATGTGTGCTTTTTTTTTTTTCGCCAAATGTCCTTTTCATGGGGAGGTTATGAATAGATGTATATCTCCAAATGGTGAAAAAAGAAAGGGAAGAAATTGATGGGTTCGGTTCCCGGAGCACATCGCGTCTCTGAGATCTGAGCCTGTTTCTGGCCCCATCAGACACGGAAAGCCGAAAGGAGACTAGCAAGATGCGGCTCTTGTTTAATAGGTGTCATGTCAGCTTCAAAACACTAGAAACAGACAGCCAAGAGCGGTTTTATTTTCCATTCCTGAGGCTCCAGATCAATGGCTGTTTTTATAAAAGCGCAGACTGCAGGAGAAACATGTAGAAAATGGCTTTTGTCAAAGATGTGGTGTTTGGTGTGTGTGAGTGTGTGCTTGACGCGCCTAGCTGTTTAGCATTTAGCGCACGCCTTGACATATCCAAATACTTCAAAATACAAACCTCATAGACTGCATCACTTTGTTATATTTATTCAAGAGGAAATAATTCTGCATCTCTTGAGTGTTTAGAGAGATCTAATGCAGATAAGTGCAGGAGGAATTTCTAATGAATGAAGTCATCTAAATTGAAGCCTGCTGTTTCAATTGCATTTTGCTAATATAATAAATAGCTGTACTTTGGAGAGGGGGCCTGAAAAATATCTATTTGTGATGAGTGCAGATACGTGAGGACTAATATGGTGATTGTGTTTTGTCTAATTGGCAAGGCTCGAGGATTCGCAAACTGTAAAGTATGTGCTTCTTTCCCTCTGTTGTTTTACGCTGTGTGCTTTAAAAATGTCCCCCTATCTCGCCAAAAGACTGCAGATAGTCGCGGTGTAGCGATACCATCCTGGCTGCAGGGTGTGAAGCAAAGACCTCCATTTCATGAAAGAAGCCCATAAAAAAAAAAAATAATAATAATAATACAAAGGAGGGCTTGACGCGCTGTCACACATGTTTAATGCTATTTGGAAAATAAATGAAAGGCTCTGACACGTGTAACATCTTATCTCCCTTTGCTCTTTTCCTTTGTGATTTCTGTTGCATTTCCAAGACAAGCACAGCCAGCGCCAGCGGAATTTGACGCAGCTTGGATGGACCCTCTTGGGAAGCAGCGCCCAAATAAGCCCTGCGAGCTCTGAGGTGGTGGTAGGAGTTTGGCCCGGGATGGAGGGGGGAGAAGAGAAGAGAAGGGGGAGGTGGGAGGAAAAGACGCGACAAGAGCGATGCGATAAAGTGGATGAAATTAAGGGGGAGCTGATAGCTGGGCACACCGAGCTGTGATGAGATGCGGCGATGATATTTGGGATGTGAGAAGGAACTTTTATTGATGTGAAAGGATGAAGGCGCCGAAACGTCACCAGGGCTCTGTGATTAGATGAGGAGTTAATTTACAGAAGAGGAGTGTTTCTTGGATTACAGTGTCGTTTCGAGAATCAGCTTTTTGGCTTGAGATTTGCATAAAGACAGATGGAGAGTTACCGCCGAAGCCCTTACGAGCCGTATGATTTATCTGTCCCAGTTAGTCGTGTTTGTGTCACGCACGTACTAGTGTCCAGGCCACATGGATTTATAAGATACCAAAGAGACAAGACGTACCTCCTTACATATAACATTACACTGCAAACAAAGACGTCTGTGTGTGCGGCCCAAAGCTCCACTAAAAAGGAACCCTCCCTAAAACACAGATCAGTTTTTTTTACAGCTTCATTTTTATCCCACACATTCTTCTTCCTTGTCCAAACCCAACGCCTACATTACCCACAATGCCTCCTGACCGCCAGCAGTTGAATGTGGAAAAATTCACAGTGTGTTATACGCTTTATGTCTGTTTTTGTTTTTTTGTTTTTTAAATATCCAGCATTTGTTGAGAGTAATAAATAACTAATTTCACGATTGGGCTAACTGTTGTTTTGCACGCAGGACAGAAATGGAGAGTTTGAGTTTTTTTCTCCTTGGATGACGTCGGGTAAATGTGATAAACTGTGGTCGAGGTTCATAATATTTCAGTGGCTGATTTTGGCTGCTGGAGGGACAAACCCACTCAGGTAATCATTGTGAAGCAGCCGCAACTTGTCAGTCTTGTTGCCATTGTCGTACCACACCACCGTTAAAACCAGAGGCCACGAAGGCTTTGTTCACGCTGCAGGCAAATCACATATGTTTCTCAACTCAGAGCTTTATGGCGAACTGTCCGCACTGTTATTTGCAAGTGATCAGATCGGTTCAACTGGAAAAAATCAGATTTGGGCTGGCAGTCCGAACAAGGCCTATGTTACATTAGGTGGGTTTGTTTGGTAGAGAGCTCTGTTTATCCTCTGCTGGCCCCTCACTGATCCAGATGTAGGCAACACTTGCTGCTGGGGAGTGTCAATAACGTTCTTAGTCTGAACAGTGCTCCTGAAGGCTCTTCAGTCTTCTGAGAATCTTCCTTTTGAATATTCCTACAGCTTATTACTCATGCGCTTTTTTATAAAATTCTGTCAAAGTTCGGATGCCTCAGAAAATGCAGGGTCATACGAAGGTCATTATCCTGATTATTACGTTATAATCTGATTATGTTGTATTCGGTGTTACTTACAAATATGACAAAAGAAGAAAAACACAAGCAAACAGACAAGTGAATATTGCCTGCAAAGATCATATGAGAACTGCCTTTTTGGAATAAGTTAAATCTAAGCTTTCCTGCTGGATTTATCCCGTTTGAAGCCACTGGGCATATTAAGCCACTGTAAGCACTTCCCTTCTCTGTGTGTGTGTCATGTGAAGACCCACTGTGTTTACAGGGCCAGTGAGCAGCGATCCACAGCGTAACCATGGATACGGCTGCGGGGTCACATCGGTGCTGCGCAGCAAGAAACAAACGAAACCTCAGCTTTCTAATTGGCTGCTAATTAGCCAGCGAGTGTGACCTGCTGGTTGTTACGCTGCCGGTTGTTAAACTGTCCTCCAGACATCCTGAAACAAGCCGCTAAATTTAGCTGACTGCAGGGAAATATGTGAATACAACAAATACGACTTTTAAAAGGAGCATAAATGGACGAAATATGTATGTATGTATGTAAGGCTGCAAAATATTGACAAATTAAAGCCCCTGCTTGGGACGCAGCGTTTCAACAGCTTCATTACTCTAAATGCTCTAGTATTTGGCTCAGCCGTGAAGCCAAAATCACAGAACAACATGCACATAGTTCTGCGTGGAAGAATGTTGTGTATAACGTTCAAGTGTTGAGATTCCTCCGAGGTGGGCCAGCGAGAGAGACTTTATTTTTTTTCTTTATTTGTCTTGATGTGTTCACATGAATTCAGAAAGTTAAACAGAGAGACAACAAAATCAGTCTGCAACGCGGTCAAATCAAAGGAGGTGTTTCTGTCTGCAAGGTGCGCTTGAAGACGCGCTCGTCCGTCTTTGCTACTCAACACAAACGGACATGGCGCCTTTTGTCACCTTATTTTTCACAGGAAAGCTCTTTTCTTCCAAAAGAGAAAAAAAAGAAAGGTTTGGACGTCTGCGATGCTGATCTGCCTGCGTCTTGGAGCTGTGTAAAGTGCTGAATGTGTTCCCTGCCTGGCCTGGCCTGCGTCTCGGCAGCACTTCTGAAACGCGCTCAGATCGCCATCCAAAGGCAGACAAACTGACTTTGTTGACTTCGGTGTAAACCTGTTTGATTTCTGCACTTTTTTAACACATTCGGTTCAAATTAAATCGGGTCTGCGCGAAGAGGATGAGGAGACGTGCCAATTTATGTTATTTGGCATGAATAAGAATTGGTATTTGTTAGCATTTAAAGAGGTACTGCACACTTAAACATGTTTTTTGAGCTGTAAACTAAATGATACGACCGTACTGTGATGAAACACATGTTAAATATTGATGCTTCATTCCAAGTTTAGGGAGGGTTCTAGCAGAATTTGAGGGTGGAGCCTTGGCTAGTTTCTTGTGTCACTAAGTTAAAATCTTTAGCTGTTTTTCCAAAGTCACAAAGTTATGTTTTTGGTGTTCTTAAATCGGGATGCCACTTTTTGGAATTTCCTCCATGTTTACTTCATGCCAGACTTTCCTACACTGTGAAATCTCATCATATCATTCATTAAGTTGACCTTTCTTTTATTAATAACTCGGTGTAATTAGAGTTTAAGATCACTCAACTCATCCTATTATAAATTACAGGGAAATGTATTGCCTTGGTGGCATTTCACAGCATTAGCCTAAAATAAATTTGAGTTAATTAACAGATTTGAAAATTCAAAGTGTAAAGGTTTCACCCCAAGTTGGAGTGAAAAGTTTTAATACTTTAAAATTTTCCTCATAAGGTTTGTTGCCTTGACGTTTTGAGTTTTCTCAAACTGTTCATTTTTACCGTCTGTGTGAAAATTATCTACAAGATATATCCAGGTTCAAATCTCTACCACCCCCCTACTCTACATGGACTGGAATATTCCACTGATAATGGGAATAACAGCCCAATCAGAATAAAAATACCTCATGTAACCTCCTCGATCGGAAGAGACTGGTCCAGCACAGCGCCGATCAGGTGGAATATTCAATCGGATTGAGAGGGGTGGTGTAAACCTTTGATAGGTTCAATAGGAAAATATTAGTGTCTCGTAACCACGTAAACGCTTAATCCAATGGTTTATCTCTGGTTGGAATAAATCTATTCTCTCTGTGCATGTTTGGACAAGACTGGACATTTTAATTTAAAAGATGGCCGAAAGGCTCAAAACGAGTTGAACAAAGCCGAGAGAATCCCCCAAGCTTCTTCTTCTTCTGTTATATTCCCGGCAGATTAGACGCTTACATGTAAACGTACATCTTATCGGATCACTTTATTTAGCGTCCGTGTGGGCA
The DNA here is from genome assembly GCA_036023855.1 of Gadopsis marmoratus. Taxonomy (NCBI): domain Eukaryota; kingdom Metazoa; phylum Chordata; class Actinopteri; order Centrarchiformes; family Percichthyidae; genus Gadopsis; species Gadopsis marmoratus. The sequence continues at coordinate 8,353 of JAVQJF010046510.1, forward strand.
GTTAAGCTGGAATCTCTGACCAGAAGGATTTCAGTCGGGTAGATTTGAATATTGCACGTGTAAACGGCGCTAGTGCAATCTGTGCTGCTGAGGGTTCTGGGACAATGGAAGCGAAAAGCAACAGTTCTGTCTTTGATGAATGTGCCGTTACAATGTTTATTTCCTCCGATTGTGCATAGCATAACTAAACAAACAGCACCGAGAGCTTGATTAAATGCACGTCAGTCAGTTTTTAGTGAGCGCACACTGTAGCTCTTTGTGTGTTTGGAAATGAGGAGAAAGGAAACTAAAGATGTGGCCCGACAGAATCAAATAAAATGTCAGCATCTGCAAATAACTGAATAATTGCTCCATTCTGGTCCTTCTGCACCGCTCCCATACCTGTCAATCAACCGTTTGTGTTTTAGAGAACAATACAAATGTTGGTTTAGAAAAGAATTAGAAAAACAAACCCTATTAAACATCACCACAAACATGAGGTTAATGAGTATTATTGTGATTATTAAAGATTAAAAGTCACTATTCAGTCCCACCATCAGCTCAAAGTTTTTCATTTAAAAAGTTTCTATAGAAAATATGAGCAGACACACTTAAATAAAAAATAATGAAAGATTTCTTACTTCTACAGAAAGGAAATGATATCTGCTGCTTATTCTGGTGAAGCCGTTTCATGCGGTCCAAACTGAGGATAAATAAAGAGGAGATAGGTGAGTTAGGGAGCGAGAAAGTCGGGCACAAGAGACACAGCGGCCAGATTTCAAATGTCCGTGACAAACAAAACACTTCAACTCAAGTACGAGCTCATTCGGCAGCGCAGAATAACGCAGCAGGTAAAGGCAACAAGCACACTGACAGACTGACAAAGGTACAACATACGTTACAACATATACGTTATATTAAAGTAGTATTAACTGTGAGTTTTAATAGTTTTAATGCACAATATCACTTTGCTTGGTATAACTGAAAAACAGAATTCTGATCAGTGAACCACTAGGTGTCTCAATGCCATCAGAACACAGCTAACAAACCGGATAAAAGCTAAGGCAGCAGGAATAATTGGTATTATTATAGTTATTAGTTCTCCAGTACTTCCCAGCAGTATTCGACAATAAACAGAGTTCGTACAGCTTTTCAAGAGTAAAATCCAAGCACTTTCAAGGTACACTTTTAATACAACGAATTAAATTAACGTGACCTGAAATGGATGAAGTGAATGAACTAAGCAGTGACAATAAAAAATTTTTTTGCTAAAATTAGCTTGGTGAGCTTCCTAGCCGCTGTAGCTAGCAGTACTGACTGTGTTTGCTGCAGGCCTGATGGCACTGACTGAAACAGCCTCGTGCAGCACAATCCCACTTTTAGTTTATGGGCGTGTAACTTCTCCCACAATCTGATGCACAAACATTTTAAAACCAACATTACAATCTATGTCTGGCAAAAGAAACTAAGAGTTTTGTAAATTGAATTTAAGGCTTTTTATTACCTTCTAAATATCTAATATCGCTTTGAGGAAACACAATTTAAAACTTTCTAACACTCTCCAAGACACGTACCCTGCTTTCAGAGGATATGTCGAGTAATTGATTAGAAATGAAGCTGGCGTTGTTGGTGCCGTAGTGGAAAGCATGTTGTCTCTCTGATTCTGTATGTAAACGCAGCAGGCAAGGTAAAAAAGAAAAACACTGTTTGCAATGTCTGCACGCCAACCAAAGTGAGGAGTCCCATCCAAACGTGCGGCGCATCGTGACACTTATGTTGTGACGGAGCACACCGAAGCCTGCTGCCTGCTTAATCCTAGATTTCAGATGGCACAACTCTCAGAGCTTAGCAGAGGGCTTGACTAATAACTTTCTTTTCAAATGATCGCTTTGCTACGCGACTTCAGAAGAAGGCAGCGAGCGTGAAATTCAATTACGGCGCACACGCTCCGCAGCCCCGTCCAGAGCTGTCCACTTTAATCCCCCCTGTTTGCCCTCAAGGACTCTCAACCTGACCTCTTCTCCAAGTTCTGTCCTGCCTCCTGGAGTCGTGTTGAATGCCCTGTACGTCATGTATTGCCCCCCTTGCTTTGGCCTGCCTCAAAACTATAGAAGCTCCCTCCGGTTCTTCCTCATCATCACTCGCCCTGCTCTGCTCTATATTCTACCTTCCTTTCTCTTTTCCCCCACTCTGACACTGTCGTCCTGAGAAAAAACAACAGCATCACTCATTTGTGCAAACGTTCACATATGAATTCGACACACGTTTTCTTGACGAGGACACCTGGGGGCCGTGTGAATTATGACACGTCTGTCAGGAGCAAAAGTTGTTCGTTGTTATATAGCTACCCTTGAAACTTTGAGAGGAGGAGAGGAGTGTCAACGTAACATTCGACTTTGACATGGGAGACCGCCGTTTGTTTCCCGTTTCCTACCAACAGGCCACATTCCTTCCCGAACCTTTAACCAAGCAGGTTATTCTTTCAGCCATGACAACAGACGTTCCCGTACCTTAACGAAAATGTTGTTTTTAGCCTAAACCACAGTCTTCCCCCTAGCCCTGACAAAATGTGCCTAATCCTAACCAGATCTGAACGGTGGAAGAGCAGGAACCACAACAGTACAGAAAACGGTTAAACAACACATTTTTGTCACTTATTTCGGAGAACTCATTCGCTGCACACATAGTAGCTGCAAACAGGTGCGATCAGAAGCTCTGACGACACATTGAAAGCATCTCAAAATGCACAACGTCATACCCGGGAGACGTTTTCTAGACTCAGTTAGTCTTTGTGAGACAAAACAGCTGCAAACAAAAAGTCAGCAAGGGACTTCTCGACTAACTCTGGGAGTTGACGCTTGCTAGCTACGCCCGACCAAATCCACAAGCAACAGTTCAGATGTCAAAACTGACGGTCGTCGACTTATAATTAGCAGGCAGCCTGTGTCTGCTTCTATCTGAAATCAAACACCCGCTGTTTCAAAACTTGCTGTGAATTTCGAGTGGAAAATCTGAAGCCCAGTTCAAACCAAAGGTCCAGGACAAGAGGAACCCATTTCAGAAAAGTTGCAGCGGTGTGACCTGGCCCGTCTCAGATCGACTCGAGCCGGCTGATGACGTCGCCTGCTGCTCAGCTTGTCAAGTCGCCAGTGGCTGGTTTTAAAAACGTAAAGCAACGTCACCTGTTTCAACAGCCAATGAGCTTCTCTCGGATCTTTGGTCTGAACTGGCTTCAAGGCGCTTCTGATTGCAAACTGCACGTGCTAAAAAAGGAAAGCTTGACAGGCATAGCAACAGTAACTAAGGAGGCGGGCCTCAGCCATTTGTAACACTGAAATTTACAAATCTAAATCATGTTTAATTGTTGTCACTTTTTCTCCCCCTCCTCTCAGCCTTCTATCATCATAACAAATATGACTCAAGGTCAGCCGCTGTAACAAAGACAAGACACGCTGTAGTCTCTGGGCCTGGGGTCTGCGGGGGCCACGTTTGAGGTGGGCCAACACCAGACAGACTGAGCAGCCAGGACCGCCAAGAAATGCAGGGGAGGCTTCCTGCCCCGGATCCTGGGCTGGGAACACAGTATCCCATATGCCTCTCCCATCCCCAGACCCCCTAGAGGACGAGAGACAGAGGGGGAGGGGGGGATCACACTGTGCTCCTATACTCAAAATACCTCGACCTAGCCTGCTGGCTCCACTCCTGAACCGCTCTGCTGCTGGATTTCATGTCTTCTTCTCCGTCTGGCTCTTGTTCATTGCCTTGGACTTTCACTCTCGCTTCACATCTTACTTCAGCCTTTTCCTCACTCCCTCCCCTTGCTGTGACACTTCGTCCACTTCTTTTCCTTGCCTGCTGTGTGTGTGTGTGTGTGTGTGTGTGTGGGCGTGTACGAGTACGAGTCTCAGCGGGGCCGACTGGAAGCAGCAGTTGTGGTCTGGCCTGTGGTCAGGCACCGTTTCACTGATTTGCAAAGCGTAATGACATAATACGATGATTTGTGCTACAAATTGTTGAATGGAAATAGTGTTCCCAAGAGTGATTTTCATTTTCATATATGTCACAAACCGAGGTGTCGGTGCAACACTCAGCTGAAGCCAAGAGCTGAAACAGCAACAGAGACAGAAAACTCTTGACACTTGAGACAACATGTATCATAGATCACAGGCTTCGCTGAGCCAGTTCACACAAATCTGAAAAGGAGGAAAAAGTATGTCACTCTACGGTTGATAAGGGACATTACTATTCCCTTATCAGCAGCTAACACAGCCAGATGAGTGTATGGGAAATCCCATGCTTTCTTGCCTCAACAGACAGTGACTGTGTCACGAGGGCCAAGAGGCTGGGGACCCACAAATCACTTCTGTGAGTATCAGCCTTCTAAATCCAACATGATGACCAGAGGCTCCAAGTGAACTTTCACACTGTCTGTTTATTTGGCTCTAGAAGTCTCGGGCTCATCCAGTTACCTCGCTTAAGATTATGTGACGCCCACTAATGATTTAAAAACAAAAAGAAAAACAGAGCTACACAAAATGCTTCTGGGCGGACGCCAAAATGAGGGGCTCCCAGGGGCTGCTGGTGTGGGGGTGGAGGACAGTGGATGGAAATAGCCGTCCAGGCCGCGGGGAAAGCCCCTGTAAATTCTGGGACAGTGACCGCAGGCCTGCCTGATGGACACACATCTGTAGTGGCGGCGGTTGTTGTAGGAGTGACGTTAAGTGATTGGCCTTTTTGGCAGCACTATGCAGCATATTTTGTTTGGTTCTGTTTGTGGCCCAGAAGATGGGAAACAAGCTGGGTCCATGTTCACGAGAGGTCCTGGGGGAGCGGCGGACCAGAGGGAGGGGATTCTGCCAAGATGCCATGTTGGCTTGGCATGACCGCGGCAATGACACGGACCATACGGCATGCTAGCTTTGCTCAAGGGCACCGGCATTGTCTCAAACAGAGGTCAAAGAGCTTTGACATCGGACATAGCTCACATAGTTGGCCATAGTAGCACGTACTGGCCAACAGTACAAATAAACAACAATAAACACAAAGTGACACTCTATCACTTTCTATAGAACTGATGGGAAAATTATAAGTACATTTTTGAAATGTCACACAAAGCAAATGAGCATTGCTTGTTTTTCTAATCTTGACTAAACAGGAGAGTCTAGCGTAATGCTCCACTGAAGCACTTAATTATGGACGTTAGATCAATTCTGGACTCGTCTGTGTGTACAGAATCGAAAATCATTCACCGGCGCCCGGAGAATTAACTGCTGCACAAAACAGCAAAGGTCTGCAGGCATTTATTAGAAAGGAGTTGGGGGTACAAATACGGTTTGTGATTAAGCTGTGTGAACTTATTGTCCCGTTGGCGTCCAAGCTAAGCTAATGCATGGGGGCTGCGCTGTACACAAACTGAACATGCGTGCCAAGCACACCTGTTCCCATGGCAACAGCATCTAGAACAGGTAATTATTTATAATATGCGACCATGTTATCTGATAATTCCCACAGTCCCTCATGTACAGAACCACAGGCTGCAGACTGCGTATTATGGGCAACATGAATTGAAGGCATGTTCACGAGCCTAAAATAATTTTTCTAAGAAAAAATGAAACGCGCCCATCATCCTGAGAAAGTTACAAATAATAGCTCCGGTCCTCCGGCGCTCTGCACGTTTGAGTAAAAAGGAGGGAGCGACCAATATACTTTGAGCGGCCGTGTAGAAAAGACAAAAAAAGAGAAAATGCGCTGGTGCTGCCATGTGCAGCTGGCAGCACCGTAAGAAAACATGGTGCCCTTCACTGACGCTATGAATCATGAGCAGGGGGAAGTTTGCCGACAGGGGGCCCTTGTGAATGTGAATGTGATGGTGTGGATATAGCTCCGGTCATGTCAGACTGTGTGGGAAAAACAAAGAGGGGCAGGCCGAGTCACATGGGTCGTCCTGCTCCCAAAGACGGGACTCTCTCTCGCTCATTCCTGCTCTCGCTGGCAGGCCCACCGTTACTTCTGTCTGTCACTCACACACACTCCCTCACTCCACTGTGCTCTCTATTTATGCCTTATTGCCTTTATGTTAGTGCCTTGCAGTGGTGGAATGTAACTAAAGTACATTAACTAAAGTGCTGTACAAATTTAAGGAAATGATCAGCAGATTAACCCATATTACAAATAATCAATAGTTGCAGTCCAATACAAAATAGTTAAATGAGCTCCACCTGAACCAGCTTCAGCAGTAAAATGCTGCTTAATCCAATAATATCAGTCACAGTGGCTATTTTTATTTACTTTTACATTTTCCCAATTAAACATACTCTTACTTGAGTAAATATTGGTGCCCTTTTAGCCTTTTAATAATGCCATATATCTATATTATTCTTCTGTATTTCTTTTATTACACACAGTACACAGTCATGGTTATGTTACTGGTTTCAACATTATTCTGCATTAAGTTGTGCTCAGCACGTGGGACAGATGTTATAGAAGATCGTGTGTCTTGTGTGTCTGTTCAACAGTCATAGAGTAGTAACTAGCTATGTATTAGTCTGCTGTTTATAAGAGTATGATGGAATATGTGCTTGCAAGTACATGTTTATTTGTGGGAAACATAAATAGGCATACAATAGGCAGTGTGTGGGCTTGTATGAGTATGTATGTGTTTATAACAGTTTGAACAAACACAGATCAGCCATATCTTTATGAGCACTGACAGGTGAAGTGAAGAACATTCATTATCTGGTTACCATGGCACCTGTCAGTGGGATGGATATATTGTTGATGTCTTGAAGCAGGAAAAATGGGCAAGTGGAAGGATGTGAGGGACTTTGACAAGGAACCAACGTGTGATGGCTATTTTGGGAACTGAGCTCTGCACTCATTTGCTATTTATAGCAGATAAATGTCGCGGTTCTCAAAATCCATCAGTGCCGAGGCTCGTGGCTGGGTGTGCGGCGATGGATCTAAACTCCCTGTGAAAATGAACGAGTCAAGACATGGATTAGGGCAGCGAACGGCATCCAGAGTGACGATGGGATGAGTAGTTTGATCCCTGCGAGGACGAGGACGGCGAACAAAGCAGCAGAAGGAAGAAGCTCATGGAGGATATGAAGGCGGTCACAGTATGATGGAGTGGAGTGTTTTCTGAGTGGCTCTGGTTCTTTGTTCCTCACAGGGGAACTTTTAGTTTGGCTTTAGGAAACAGCTGATGGCATTTCCCTGTGGATTACTCACAATGCTGTCGTGTTTTATTTAGCATCTCCTGTCAAGTCTGCTGACCGTCATCTTTTCCATCCATCTTCTGTAGATAGTATTTTATTGCTGTTTTTTTTATCCTGTTGTTATTTTTGTTTTACTTTGAAACTTTTACAGAATAAATCAGTGATTTGATCCATTTTTTCAGAGTTTCCTTTATTCCTATCATGTGACTTTCCTTTGTGAAAAATCACCGAAATATTAAGAAGTGGTAGATTGGTTGTGGATTCTAGTGTTGCTCCGCATACAGGGTTGTGTTTATGCACCCATCGTTTTAAAGAGAATGTGGGATACTAAAAGTCTGTAAACACGGTGTCCGACTGCTCAACCTGGTTGTGTTGTGCCATTTTTGACTTTCAGATCTGACTGACAGCAGCAGCTTCCAGCGAGCTCGCTTCTGGGTGAAGGAGCTGCAGAACTACGAGGAGGTAAGGGAGCTTTTCGAGCTTCGTCAGAAACAGTTGCAGGACAGTTACCTTACACCATTGTCCTGCAGCTTCTTACCAGCTCATCAAGCTATAGTGAAAGTGTGCGACTAGATTTCTTTGTTCCTCTGTGGGTGCCAATATGATACCCAAGTTTTAGTACCGATACCAAAATGCTACTTTTTTTTGATGCCTTTTATTTTAAGAAATATAAATGTGTTATTTTTTTCATACTAAATCTTCTATTCAAGTAAAAGTGTTGCTCTCTTTAAAGTCGAGGCATAAATGCATAAATCGGTCATCAGCTGGTTATAAAATTGAAAGTGAATGTTGACCACGAGTCACTCGCTGTGTGTTGTGCACTCCAGCACTGTAAGATCTACCTGTGTGCCACGAAGAGCGACCTGGTGGAAGGAGATCGGAGTCTGCGTCAAATCGACTACCACGATGCTCAGGACTTTGCTGACGGTAATTACAGCCTCTCGCTGGTTGTTACTCTGCTACTGCTGCCTGTTAGACTTTAGAAAGGATTACATATTACTTTAAACACTATAATCAGTCCCCTGTAATTAGCCTGGCCAGAGGTCGGTCTCATGTAAAGTCAGTTGCTACTAATGTACAGTACTGTGTGTAATTAATTAACAAGTTAATCCTTAAACCTGAAAAAAGAAGAAAAACCGGCTTTTCCACTTACGTGGACATTTCTGAGATTATGTTCCTGCCCAAATTGGGGAATAATTGGATTTCTAAAGTGCGTGTGAACGTCCGGAGCATGGCAATCTGATTCTGTGAAATTGTTGGCCCATCAGCCCCTGTGTGTGATTTGTAAGCATTGATTTCCTGTTTCAAACGTTTGTGCCACAGCCTGACTGACATTTGGTTTGGTTTAGAGATCGGCGCGCAGCATTTTGAGACCTCCAGTAAAACAGGAAGTAACGTGGGTGAGTGACGCCTTCGGCCATCTGCAGAACGCATTCAACACGGGTGGTTAGCTGCGATCGCAGCTGTACTTGTTTCTGGTCCGTCAATGGGGAAGTGGGTTTCCATCAGAACTGTGAGAGTGAAAATCTGGGCACTTCTTGGTGAGCACATAAACATCCCTGATCATAGCAAGAGAAATAGGGAGAGCTCAGAAAGCCGAAATAGCAGATACAGCTAGTTCTGTAGGGAAGACACTGTTGAAAGACAGGTCACGGTGCAGAAAAATGAAAGTTGGGAACATCTGAACAGGAAAGTCGCCAATTAAACTGCGCGTTTTTTGACATGTTTTCTTTCTTTTTCGTATGCGAACTTGATGCAAACAGTATCCGATTCTACTCGAGGCCAAGAGTACGGGCTGCTTGTTGCCTTCAGTGTTGTCGATAGAGCAGGTGATGGTTAAAGTGCACTCGGCTTAATGGACGAAGGGTTTTGAAGCCTCGCTGATCAAACACGCTGCTTGTATGAAACTAGCTGTTGTGTAGTTACTTGGTGTTGCAAACCAGGGCTGAAGGAATGTGAGTGGACCTGTTTTCATCAGGTCACGATGCCCAGTTGAACGGGTGGAAACGGACTCATTCTTCCTCTGTTTGACAGATAAGTTGTTCCAGAAGGTTGCTGAGGATTACACCGGCACTGCCTTCCAGTATATGACAGGTGAGCATTTTATTCACATTAACGCAGCTTGTTTGTATGAATCCTTTTCTGATACAGCAGCCGCAGTGCTACAGGCTGAGGTGGAGCTAATGTGCGCACCTTCAAAAACATAACCACAGGTCCACGTTACTACGGCTACAAAGTTAGCGTATAGAGCCCACAACAAGTGTGGTTAGTCAGCTTTGGCTGCTTGTTGTTTTCTGATGCTGGTAGAGATTTCTGATATCGAAGACAACATGAAGCGAGTTGAGGAAAATGTGCTTCTCTTCACTGAAGGCCAAAGAATGCTCAAGACAAGTGTTTATACTTTCTTGCAACGTGTCGTCTGAACACGTGCTGCACGTGGTTGTACACGCCAACTGTGGCAGAAGTATTTATGTGAAGAACAAAAAAATACCTGTACACTAAATGTGAAGCAGCTCCCTAGCTTAGCTTAGCATAAAGACTGGAAACGGGGGGAAACCCCTAGCCTGGCTCTGCCCAAAGCTATCAAATTATTCTCCTAAATGTTTTATCACGTTTCATCTCGCTTAATCTGCACAAAATCCAAGTGTGAACACAACGCAACGTGTTAAAGGAAAAAAGCCTCTTCCTGTGTTTCAGCAGAGGAAACGGGTGTGGACCTGGGCCAGAAGAAAGACTCCTATTTCTACTCCTGTTGCCATAACAACTGATGCTGAGCAACAGGAAGGGAAACCTACGCGGTCGCCTTCCCTCGGCCGGAGTAAAACCCGGTTGAGCTGGACGGCTGTCGGATCCAAATCGCAAAGAAAGAAATGGAGCAGTGCTGTTTATACCTTGTTAGATATGTTTGTTTCTTTTGTGCCATAAAGAACTGAGGGCTGCAAGACTTTATGGAAGAGGATCTACTTCTGCTGCAACTGTTACTGGGTGGAGACGCTCACACTTTTCACCCAGTTATGTCTCGTGTTTCATCAGCTGGTCCCCTTTTCCCTCTGTAGCTTCCTCTGAGCTGGACTCTGGGAGTAAACATATCCCTAAAGCTGCAGCGTCAAACACTCGGAAGCTGCGCTGTGGTTTACAGACGACCTGCTGAGGAAGTTAAAAAGAGGGATCCCACTGTACGTGGACTGGCAGAGAAAACTTGATAGGGCGGGTGGCTTGTTTACAGCAGTTACTTTCTGTTTACTTCAGACTCTATGTAACCTTGTTGTGGAAACCTGCTTGTCAGTCCTGCACATCTTCCATGAAGCCTACACGAATGGAGCGACGCTAACTAGCAAACAATCTGTCAAACAAAATGTGTTCTCAGTCGTACCTAATTTGAACACATGAATGAAATGATACCAATGATCTTTATAAAGGCCTTACACCCGCAGGACCACGTGTGTGTGAAAAATCACCTTTCCAGAGCAGTGGCCGCTTTAGTGTTTACCACCACCGTTGCCATGTGACAGCCATGGATGTATTAATGGCGCCGTGCTCCTTCGCCCCAAACCACCATCCTGAACTGCAGAAATCATCACCTAAAAACTGCAAACCGGGTTTAATTATTACTCTTAGCACAAATGGAGGTTGTACATCAGCGTAAAGTTATCAGCTGAGTGGAACATGCGGGGAAACACTAATGAGCATGTGCAGTGGGGGGCGCACAACGTAAGCTCTGGTTTTTTTTTTTTTTTTTGCCCCGACTCCTGGTCGGTGAGCAATTTTCGTTCGATTGACTGGGCGCCATCTTGGATTCCAGTATCCAGTCGGTACAGTACATCCATGGTGGCGACATGTCGCACAGCGAGCGTCGCGTCAGCTGTGTCATCTTCTGCAGCATAAGCTATGAAAAACAAATAAGCAGAAACTAAAAATTAAATAAAATAATTAAATTGCGCGGCCTCAGCCGATAAAGGACATTTTAAGGACATTCCATGTTTCAGCATTTAATCTCTATTTTGTCATCTCAAATGCAAAGTGCACACAACATGGAAATAAATCTTTTCTTTCAGTCGACGCTGTGGGAGTGAAATGTTCCTTCAAAGCTCTGAAAGGTTTTAAAACTCCACTTCTACAGAAAGATGCTCAAAGTTCCTCATCGTGTTGAGAAACTGCAGATTTTGTCAACACGGGAACAAGAAGCGTCAATGTTGTAACACGGTACGAACTGCCACCTCAATATTTACAGCTGTCTTTAACTTCAAGACTCAAGTCACTAATTTATTGCCTTTTTTAAGTTGTGCTGCCAGGATAACTGGGGGGGGTGGATGGACACAATAACAGCTTCCTGCTGCGATGTGTTGATGCTCCACGTGTTGATATTTTGATGCACAATTTTTTTTTTATTTAAGTACAAATATGTTCTGTAAAATTAAATAGAACGTTTCATAGCTCTGATAGACATTACATTTTTTTTTTTTTTAGTGATTGATCCACAATTGTGCTGCCTTTGTGTATAATATCTGAGCTTTTTATGCATTTGAATGGAAAAAAACTGGCAAAATAATAATATATGTAAAACTGTCAAGTGTGCAAATCTGAGCATTATTGCATCTGCAGAACTGAATCTGTGTTCAGAACTGAAAAATTTGTGTTTTTATATTCAGTTTGGTATTTCCAGCTTTTTCTTATTCCACTTGCAGATAAGTTTGCTGGTTTCAAATGTCTCATCTCCATAGTATCACCTCATGGCGTCAAAACCACCTTGAAATAAAAGCTTGTGCCTTGAAAAGGGACGTTACCATAAGCCAAATAAAATCACTTGAAACCAGCAAAACCGTCACTGGAACAAACAACAAACAAAGAAACAACACCTGGTTTTCCAAGCTTCCTTCCAGGTTGCCAGCATTTTCAAAACTGTCCTTGACACCTTGGAATTATAAGTCGGGCATCTGCGGGTCTTGAAAAGTCTTAAAAAGCACTGAATTCAGATCCCTCAAAACAAGGCCTTAAAAGTTATTAAAACGTCTGGACTCTTTTCTCTGCCCGCCACAGAAAGTAACATTATTAAAATATATTTTGCAGGTGTTTGCAGGCTGTCATGAGATGTTAACACCTATAAAGTGGTGCGACAGTTGTCCCTACGGGTTTTCCTCCAGTCTTTGAGGTCTTAAAAAGGTCTTTAACATGAGCTCAGCGAACCCTGCAGGCACCTGCAGATATGAACAATAATAAATCAATAAATCTAGAAATGTGCAGTAAGTATAAGATACTTTCAACATGAAATTTTGTCTGTTTGTAAAAAAAGTGGGAAAAGAAATGTGTGGAAACATTTTGTTTGTTTTGTTGAAGAAAAGAGTTAAAATCCATCAAGTCATTTCTAGTTTAAAACAAGTGGGAAACTGAAAAGCGAAGACGGTTTACTTGGTTTTGGTGTGAAGAACTTTCTTACGGTGAACAGGTGACTGAACGTGCTTCTCGCTGTTCTAATAAAAGCAGGAGATTAACTGACGGGTTAAGGCGACATTATTTTGGGGCTCTGTCTCTGTATGCATCGCTACACGTTTACACTCATTTTGACAAGCCTGGCCAACATATCCAATTGCATTTGTGCTCACTAGATCCTCCTGGAATGTTGAATTATTTGATTTAATTTAAATGTATTTAAAGCCACCGCGTGAGCAAGATTTTACACAGTGGCTTTAATTTTCAGCAACTATAAACGATAAATGAAAAAAAGAACGAGGCCGGCACAAATCTTATTTCATAACTTCTTTTTCTTATATATTTATATAGCAGTTTGAACAGGTCAATGGTTGAGATCTAACGGGTCATAATTACACTGGAATGAAACATTGCTTGTTGGGCAACTGTAAAAAGGCATTAGTAGGGACACGTGGCTCTCACAGGTGCCAAACCATTCCTTAAAAATATCTCCAAAGAAATACACTCTAAGGCATTGGCAGATAACACACAGACAATATTAAGCTTGGAGACAGAGCGAAACACATGTGGCAAGAACACATACTGAAGTGCAAGCATCACGGCAGGAGTCCCGTCGTTTCAAGCGTCCCAATACGAAGACTTTCGTTTCCCCTCGACGGAGAGTCGAGATGAGGAGGGATCGAGGAGCCGACGCCCCCCCGGAAACTCTCCCTCGTTCTCATTTGTGCGTCACAGAACAGCATATAAATAATGACCACAGAGCACAGCACACACACTGGAGCAAACGTCTATCTTCAGACCACGAGGGCAAGGCGGACGTCTCCTCGTGGCGCTGCTAAATAACAAACGGAGACAGCTTTAGTGTCCCATGGTGGTGCTAACACTTTCTCTGTGGCTGTCCCGCCCCGACATGAGGACTATTCTCCTTTTGGCATGAAATGATCAAATTTGGAGAAAACGTCCTCCCGATTCTGGCCGTCGGCAGCTTCGGTCCACAGCTATCGGTATCTACTTTAAATTAAAAGAGGTTTGATTCTACTGCACTGCATGGTACTTCAACAGTCGTGCTGAACTCATGGGAAGGCTACGCCAGGCAGCCGATCATCTGGCACTTTAACACTTTTCGTAGATGGTCTGATCTCAAAAGCACCGTCTAACGGTCTAATGAGGCGTCAAGAAGAACCGGGTCCAGTAAAATCCTAATTACACGTCATCAAGGTCCACCGGGCCACAAGGACAAACTTCAGTCTAGCAGCAGCTGCTTGTATTTCATTTAGCGCGACGCTCACGTTTGACAGATGATCACGAGAGAGGACAGAGGACTGACACTGTTTAATTGACGAACTGCAGCGGTGACAACGTGGCCACCGTTTGTCCGAAGTCGAGTCATTTATGTGGCCTGAAGGGGGATGAAACGCCTGCACGTCGTCTCCGTGAAACGTCTCCAGCGCACATGACGCTCTTGCAGGTCAGCGTGTTGACACATATCACATGTGAGACACTACTGAAAGTTAGACCAGCGGGTGAAATTTGGTCAAAGTGTGAGGAAAAACCCCCCGAAACAAACAGGTACATCGGAGTGAAACATGTTTACAAATCTGCAGTTCCAGATGATGCTCTTGGTCTAGATCCGCCACGCGAAGGTGCCGCCATCGCCAGTGTGTGCAAAGTCACTGTGTCGTGAGTGTGTACCGTCGCCGAGGTCCCGGAAGGACGGAGCCATTACTAGGACAAAACTAAATAAATAATATCTGTCTATGTGTATGTGGTTCTATACAGTATTTATGCTGTTTGCTTATATATATTTGTGAGCGTCACACTTTTTATTTATGTGTTGATTTAGTTTTGTCCTAAACAATTCCTCCGTATGTCCACCTGCTCACTGGATACAAGCCGTGACAGACTGGGCTACTTGTGTAAATGTGATTTCATTCATCTTCGTTTGCTTCCCCACTGTGTGTCACTCCTCCTCTTCCTCCTCCTCCTCCTCTTCGTCGTCGTCGTCTTCATCATCATCATCATCATTGTCGTCGTCCTCCTCCTCCTCCACGTACTCCAGCCCCACCGCCTCTTCATCCTCTTCGCGAGGGTCTGATTTCTGCCTCCCCACCTCACCCTCTTCCACTGACTCCTCCTCCACTTCCTCCAGCAGCTCCTCCTCCTCATCTTCCTCCTCCTCATCATCCTCTAAGACATCCCTCTCCTCCTCGTACGAGGAGATGGGCGAGTAGTGCGGGAGATCAAACATGTGCGGGCTGCTGGGAGCGTCAGAGCTGCTGGGGGGAGGCGAGGTGGCGGGCGCAGCGACAGGAATAGTGATGGGTACCGGGATGGAAAAAGCAGGAAGTGACTCGGATGCACACATGCCGGTGCTGATCTCCTGGACCCTCCTGCCGGTCGGGTTCTGACTGGCGGCAGTGTTGGAAGCAGCAGAGGGGATGACGGCCATGCCCAGGCCCGAGGTAAGGGGTCTGGGTTCGGGCGTGTACTCCCGGATCTCCCCTGGTTCCAGCGGGTCGGGCCCACAGGGGTCGTGCTCACTGCAGCACAGCTTGCCATCCAGCTTGGAGATGAAGAGCAGGCCGTCACGGTGCTGGTTGCAGTAGGAACTGGGGCACATCTCGCAGAAGGACGCCGCGTCCTTACCGCATATGTCGCACTGGTGCCACGGACATTCCCAGCGGCCTACGGTGAATAATCAGACCAGAACGTCAAGGCCCGGCATGAAAGCACGGAAGCATGAGCTACTGACATTACTAAACTAAAACAAATTCAGAAATGTCTGCACGTGTCCAACACCACAGATGTTACCAACAGAAAGGTTCTGCTGTGTTACCTGCAGGCCTCTTGGTGAGGTTGAGGCAGTCGGCGTGGTAAACTTTGGGACAGCCGGGTCTCTTACAGGAAACCATCTGTCCTCCGTCTCCGCAGCTGAAACACTCGTCCTCCCGTTCTTTGGTCACCACCACCTTTTTCTTCCTCTTGCCGTAGCCCCTCCTCTTCAACTTGCGACCTTTGTCGTCAGACGGAGGGTTGTTCTGGTTTGGACAGGAGGGAGGTTTTAACGGCGACGCTCTGTTTCTCCTTCAACCCACGGAGCCGGTGAAAGACACAACTCTAACTAACTTTGTTTAACAATATATCAAACCGAGTCGCATTTCACTTGTGTCACTCCGCTCACCTTTGGCCTGACGCCCAGGAAGCCGCTGCAGTTTGGCGCTCCACATTTACAGACCGTCTTCCCGTTGCCCAAACACTCCAGGTTGTAGTTGAAGGTAAGCTCGGTGCCTGAACAGACGCACACAAACAGCTGAGAGGTTCGGTTTTAGGAGACGCACAGATTGATTTGACTAACTCAAGAGAGCCGAGGCTCTTATTTTATCTTCAGCTAGGTCAGAGGCAACCGTTTGGACAGGACGCGGGATCAAAGCCTGCTCCAGAAGAAGGGGTCACTTCGCAGGAGGAACAATTGTTACAACTCTTTCAATATCGAAACCTAGATGTATTTGTTTTCTTTTTGTTTGTTTTTTCTACACACAACATGCACAACGATAAATGTAAAAAACTGTTTTTAATCATTATAAATGTATCAAAAAATGTAATATCCCCACACGAGAATCCCTCATTTACATGTTTACACAAATTAAGCGGGTGGAACCAAGTGGAATCTGGATGTCGCACGTAATCAAGTGTGAGTCATGTGTGGCCGCTAAAGATCGGGTTCCTGTGAATTTATATTAGTATAAGCAGTTTACCTGCAGCGACGTCGACCAGCGCAAACAGCCCCACCCGGGTGTCTCCGTTCACCGTCCACTTTTGCGTCTCACAGTTCGGCTGACAGCAGTGGTTCATGAAGCGAGCCTCGTTCCCCTTCGGCCCGGCGTCAATGATTCGATCCTGACACACACACACAC